>MU743777.1:20477-39191 GCA_026770625.1 Nicotiana glauca | reverse complement strand
AAAAAGTTCAACTTCGGTTGAACCAAGACTCAGGCTATGCGCCTTCGCCATTAAGTTCGGCTATGTTCAACAACAGTTGAACTGGGACTCAAGCTTTGCGCCTTCGCCATCAAAATTGATAAAGTTCAAAAACAGTTGAACTAGGTCTCAGGCTATGTTCCTTCGCTAAAAAGTTCAACTACGGTTGAACCAAGACTCAGGCTATGCGCCTTCGCCATCAAGTTCGACTATGTTCCACAACAGTTGAGCTGGGATTCAGGCTATGTGCCTTCACGAAAAAGTTCAACTACGGTTGAACCAAGACTCAGACTATGCGCCTTCGCCAAAAAATTCAACTATTGTTGAACCTAGACAGGCTATGTGCCTTCGCCATCAAATTTAACAAAGTTCAACAGTTGAACTGGGTCTTAGGCTACATGCCCTCCCCAATTAGTTCAACTACGATTGAACCTACTCGGCTTATGTGCCTTCGCTATCAAAATTAACAAAGTTCAACTACGGTTGAACCGGGACACAGGTTATGCACCTTCGCCAACAAGTTCAACTACGGTCTAACCAAGACTCAGGCTGTGCGCCTTCGCCAAAAAGTTAGACTATGGTTGAACCAGGACTTAAGCTATGTGCCTTCGCCAAAAAGTTCAACTACGGTTGAACCGGGACACAGGCTACGTGCCTTCGCCGACAATTCAACCACGGTTGAACTGGGACTCAGGCTATTCGCCTTCACTAATAAGTTCAACTACGGTTGAACCAAGACTCATGCCATGTTCCTTCGCCAAAAAGTTGAACTATGGTTGAACCAAGACTCAGGCTATGCGCCTTCGCCATCAAGTTCGACTATGTTCAACAACAGTTAAACTGGGAATCAGGCTATGTGCCTTTGCCAAAAAGTTCAACTACGGTTGAACCAAGACTCAGGCTATGTGCCTTCGACAAAACGTTCAACTATGGTTGAACCAGGACTCAGGCTATGTGCCTTCGCCAACAAGTTCAACTACGAATGAACCGGGACTCAGGCTATTCGGCTTCACCAATTAGTTCAACTACTGTTGAACCAAGACTCAGGCTATGCGCCTTCGCCATCAAGTTCGACTATGTTCAACAAGAGTTGAACTGGGACTCAGCCTATGTGCCTTCACCAAAAAGTTCAACTACGGTTGAACCAAGACTCATGCTATGAACTTTCGCCATCAAGTTCGACTATGTTCAACAACAGTTGAACTGGGACTCAGGCTATGCGCCTTCGCCATTAAAATTGAAAAAGTTAAAAAATAGTTGAAGTGGGACTCAGGCTATATGCCTTCTCCAAAAAGTTCAACTACGGTTGAACCAAGACTCAGGCTATGCGCCTTCACCATCAAGTTCGACTATGTTCAACAACTGTTGAACTGGGACTCAGGCTATGTGCCTTCGCCAAAAAGTTCAACTACAGGTGAACCAAGACTCAGGCTATGCGCCTTCGCCAAAAAAGTTCAACCATGGTTGAACCAGGACTCAGGCTATGCGCCTTCGCCAAAAACATCGACTACGGTTGAACCAAGACTCAGGCTATGCGCCTTCGCCATCAAGTTCGACTTTGTTCAATAACAATTGAACTGGGTCTCAGGCTATGTGCCTTCGCCAAAAAGTTTAACTACGGTTGAACCAAGACTCAGGCTATGCGCCTTCGCCATCAAGTTCGACTATGTTCAAAAACAGTTGAATTGGGACTCAGGCTATGTTCCTTCACCAAAAAGTTCAACTTCGGTTGAACCAAGACTCAGGCTATGCGCCTTCGCCATTAAGTTCGGCTATGTTCAACAACAGTTGAACTGGGACTCAGGCTATGCGCCTTCGCCATCAATAATTTATAAAGTTCAAAAACAATTTAACTGGGACTCAGGCTATATTCCTTCGCCAAAAAGTTTAACTACAGTTGAACTAAGACTCAGGCTATGCGCCTTCGCCATCAAGTTCGACTATGTGCCACAATAGTTGAGCTGGGATTCAGGCTATGTGCCTTCGCCAAAAAGTTCAACTACGGTTGAACCAAGACTCAGGCTATGCGCCTTCGCCAAAAAATTCAACTATGGTTGAACCAAGACAGGCTATGTGCCTTCGCCATCAAATTTAACAAAGTTCAACAGTTGAACTGGAAATTAGGCTACATGCCCTCGCCAATTAGTTCAACTATGGTTGAACCTACTCAGGTTATGTGCCTTCGCCATCAAAATTAACAAAGTTCAACTACGGTTGAATCGGGACACAGGCTATGCGCCTTCGCCAACAAGTTCAACTACGGTTGAACCAGGACTCAGGCTATGCGCCTTCGCCAAAAAGTTCAACTATGGTTGAACCAGGACTCAAGCTATGTGCCTTCACCAAAATGTTCAACTACAGTTGAACCGGGACACAGGCTACGCGCCTTCGCCGACAATTTCAACCACGGTTGAACCGGGACTCAGGCTATTCGCCTTCACCAATTAGTTCAACTACGGTTGAACCAAGACTCAGGCCATGTTCCTTCGCCAAAAAGTTCAACTATGGTTGAACCAAGACTCAGGCTATGCGCCTTCGCCATCAAGTTCGACTATGTTCAACAATAGTTGAACAGGGAATCAGGTTATGTGCCTTCGCCAAAAAGTTCAACTACGATTGAACCAAGACTCAGGCTATGCGCCTTCGACCAAACGTTCAACTATGGCTGAACCAGGACTCAGGCTATGTACCTTCGCCAACAAGTTCAACTACGGTTGAACTGGGACTCAAGCTATTCGCCTTCACCAATTAGTTCAACTACGGTTGAACTAAGACTCAGGCTATGCGCCTTCACCATCAAGTTCGACTATGTTCAACAAGAGTTGAACTGGGACTCAGCCTATGTGCTTCGCCAAAAAGTTCAACTACGGTTGAACCAAGACTCATGCTATGAACTTTCGCCATTAAGTTCGACTATGTTCAACAACAGTTGAACTGGCACTCAGGCTATGCGCCTTCGCCATCAAAATTGATAAAGTTCAAAAATAGTTGAAGTGGGACTCAGGCTATGTGCCTTCGCCAAAAAGTTCAACTACGGTTGAACCAAGACTCAGGCTATGCGCCATCACCATCAGGTTCGACTATGTTCAACAATAGTTGAACTGGGACTCAGCCTATGTGCCTTCACCAAAAAGTTCAACTACGGTTGAACCAAGGCTCATGCTATGAACTTTCGCCATCAAGTTCGACTATGTTCAACAATAGTTGAACTGGAACTCAGGCTATGTGCCTTCGCCAACAAGTTCAACTACGGTTCAACCGGGACTCAGGCTATTCGCCTTCACCAATTAGTTCAACTATGGTTGAACCAAGACTCAGGATATGCGCCTTCGCCATCAAGTTCGACTATGTTCAACAAGAGTTGAACTGGGACTTAGCCTTTGTGCCTTCACCAAAAAGTTCAACTACAGTTGAACCAAGACTCATGCTATGAACTTTCGCCATCAAGTTCGAGTATGTTCAACAACAGTTGAACTGGGACTTAGGCTATGTGCCTTCGCCATCAAAATTGATAAAGTTCCAAAATAGTTGAAGTGGGACTCAGACTATAGGCCTTCGCCAGAAAGTTCAACTACGGTTGAACCAAGACTCAAGCTAAGCGCCATCACCATCAAGTTCGACTATGTTCAACAACAATTGAACTGGGACTCAGGCTATATGCCTTCGCCAAAAAGTTCAACTACAGGTGAACCAAGACTCATGCCATGCGCCTTCGCCAAAAAAGTTCAACTATGATTGAACCAGGACTCAGGCTATACGCCTTCGCCAAAAACTTCGACTACGGTTCAACCAAGACTCAGGCTATGCGCCTTCGCCATCATGTTCGACTATGTTCAACAATAGTTGAACTGGGTCTCAGGCTATGTTCCTTCGCCAAAAAGTTCAACCACGGTTGAACCAAGACTCAGGCTGTACGCCTTCGCCATCAAGTTCGACTATGTTCAACAACAGTTGAACAGGGACTCAGGCTATGTGCCTTCGCCAAAAAGTTCAATGATGGTTGAACCAAGACTCAGGCTATGCGCCTTCTCCATCAAGTTCGACTATGTTCAACAATAGTTGAACTAGGACTCAGGCTATGTGCCTTCGCCAAAAAGCTCAACTACGGTTGAACCAAGACTCAGGCTATGCGCCTACGCCAAAAAGTTCAACTATGGTTGAACCGTGACTCAGGCTATGCTCCTTCGCCAACAAATTCAACTATGGTTGAACCATGACTTAGGGCATTCGCCTTCACCAATTAGTTCAACTACGGTTGAACCAAGACTCGGGCTATGCGCCTTCGCCATCAAGTTCGACTATGTTCAACAACAGTTGAACTGGGACTCAGGCTATGTTCCTTCGCCACAAAGTTCAGCTTCGATTGAACCAAGACTCAGGCTATATGCCTTCGCCATTAAGTTAGGCTATGTTCAACAACAGTTGAACTGGGACTCAAGCTTTGCGCCTTCGCCATCAAAATTGATAAAGTTCAAAAACAGTTGAACTGGGACTCAGGCTACTTTCCTTCGCCAAAAAGTTCAACTACGGTTGAACCAAGACTAAGGCTTTGCGCCTTCGCCATCAAGTTCGACTATGTAGGCGCCATCAAGTTCGACTATGTTCCACAACAGTTGAGCTGGGATTCAGGCAATGTGCCTTCACCAAAAAGTTCAACTACGGTTGAACCAAGACTTAGGCTATGCGCCTTCGCCAAAAAATTCAACTATGGTTGAACCAAGAAAGGCTATGTGCCTTCGCCATCAAATTTAACAAAGTTCAACAGTTGAACTGGGACTTAGGCTACATGCCCTCGCCAATTAGTTCAACTACGGTTGAACCTACTCAGGTTATGTGCCTTCGCCATCAAAATTAACAAAGTTCAACTATGGTTGAACCGGGACAAAGGCTATTCACCTTCGCCAACAAGTTCAACTACGATTGAACCATGACTCAGGCTGTGCGCCTTCACCAAAAGGTTCAACTATGGTTGAACCAGGACTCAAGCTATGTGCCTTCGCCAAAAAGTTCAACTACGGTTGAACCGGGACGCAGGCTACGTGCCTTCGCCAACAATTTCAACCACGGTTGAACCGGGACTCAGGCTATTCCCCTTCACTAATTAGTTCGACTATGTTCAACAATAGTTGAACTGGGAATCAGGCTATGTGCCTTCGCCAAAAAGTTCAACTACGGTTGAACCAACACTCAGGCTATGCGCCTTCGACAAAACGTTCAACTATGGTTGAACTAAGACTCAGGCTATGTGCCTTCGCCAACAAGTTCAACTACGGTTGAACCGGGACTCAGGCTATTCGCCATCACCAATTAGTTCGACTACGGTTGAACCAAGACTCAGGATATGCGCCTTCGCCATCAAGTTCGAAAGTGTTCAACAAGAGTTGAACTGGGACTTAGCCTATGTGCCTTCACCAAAAAGTTCAACTACGGTTGAACCAAGACTCATGCTATGAACTTTCGCTATCAAGTTCGACTATGTTCAACAACAGTTGAACTGGGACTCAGGCTATGCACCTTCGCCATCAAAATTGATAAAGTTCAAAAATAGTTGAAGTGGGACTCAGGCTATATGCCTTCTCCAAAATGTTCAACTACGGTTGAACCAAGACTCAGGCTATGCGCCTTCACCATCAAGTTCGACTATGCTCAACAACAGTTGAACTGGGACTTAGGCTATGTGCCTTCGCCAAAAAGTTCAACTACAGGTGAACCAAGACTCAGGCTATGCGCCTTCGCCAAAAAAGTTCAACTATGGTTGAACCAAGACTCAGGTTATGCGCCTTCGCCAAAAATATTGACTACGGCTGAACCAAGACTCAGGCTATGCGCCTTCGCCATCAAGTTCGACTATGTTCAACAACAGTTGAACTGGGTCTCAGGCTATGTTCCTTCGCCAAAAAGTTCAACTACGGTTGAACCAAGACTCAGGCTGTGCGCCTTCGCCATCAAGTTCGACTATGTTCAACAATAGGTTAACTGGGACTCAGATTATGCGCCTTCGCCATCAAAATTGATAAAGTTCAACAACAATTGAACAAGGACTCAGGCTCTGTGCCTTCGCCAATTAGTTCAACTACAGTTGAACCAAGACTCAGGATATGCGCCTTCGCCATCAAGTTCGACTATGTTCAACAAGAGTTGAACTGGGACACAGCCTATGTGCCTTCACCAAAAAGTTCAACTACGGTTGAACCAAGACTCATGCTATGAACATTCCCCATCAAGTTCGACTATGTTCAACAACAGTTGAACTGGGACTCAGGCTATGTGCCTTCGCCAACAAGTTCAACTACGGTTGAACCGGGACTCAGGCTATTCGCCTTCACCAATTAGTTCAACTACGGTTGAACCAAGACTCAGGATATGCGCCTTCGCCATCAAGTTCGACTATGTTCAACAAGAGTTGAACTGGGACACAGCCTATGTGCCTTCACCAAAAAGTTCAACTACGGTTGTACCAAGACTCATGCTATGAACTTTTGCCATCAAGTTCGACTATGTTCAACAACAGTTGAACTGGGACTCAGGCTATGCGCCTTCGCCATCAAAATTGATAAAGTTCAAAAATAGTTGAAGTGGGACTCGGGCTATGTGCCTTCGCCAAAAAGTTCAACTACGGTTGAACCAAGACTCAGGCTATGCGCCATCACCAACAAGTTTGACTATGTTCAACAATAGTTGAACTGGGACTCAGGCTATGCGCCTTCGCCAACAAGCTCAACCACAGTTGAACCAAGACAGGCTATGCGCCTTCACCAAAAAGTTCGACTACGGTTGATCCAGGACTCAGGCTATTCACCTTCGCCAATTAGTTCAACTACGGTTGAACCAAGACAGGTTATGCGCCTTCACCAAAAACTACGGTTGAACCGGGACTTAGGCAATTCGCCTTCACCAATTAGTTCGACTACGGTTGAACCAAGACTCGGGCTATTCGCCTTCACTAATAAGTTCAACTACGGTTGAACCAAGACTAAGGGCATGTTCCTTCGCTAAAAAGTTCAACCATGGTTGAACTAAGGCTCAGGATATGCGCCTTCGCCATCAAGTTCGACTATGTTCAACAACAGTTGAACTGGGAATCAGGCTATGAGCCTTCGCCAAAAAGTTCAACTACGGTTGAACCAAGACTCAGGCTATGCGCCTTTGACAAAACGTTCAAGTATGGTTGAACCAGGACTCAGGATATGTGCCTTCGCCAACAAGTTCAACTATGGTTGAATCGGGACTCAGGCTATTCTCCTTCACCAATTAGTTCAACTACGGTTGAAACAAGACTCAGGCTATGCGCCGTCGCCATCAAGTTTGACTATGTTCAACAAGAGTTGAACTGGGACTCAGCCTATGTGCCTTCACCAAAAAGTTCAACTAAGGTTGAACCAAGACTCATGCTATGAACTTTCGCCATCAAGTTCGACTATGTTCAACAACAGTTGAACTGGGACTTAGGCTATGCCCCTTCGCCATCAAAATTGATAAAGTTCAAAAATAGTTGAAGTGGGACTCAGGCTATATGCCTTCTCCAAAAAGTTCAACTACGGTTGAACCAAGACTCAGGCTATGCGCCTTTACCATCAAGTTCGACTATGTTCAACAACAGTTGAACTGGGACCCAGGCTATGTGCCTTCGCCAAATATTTCAACTACAGGTGAACCAAGACTCAGGCTTTGCGCCTTCGCCAAAAAACTTCAACTATGGTTGAACCAGGACTCAGGCTATGCGCCTTCGCCAAAAACTTCGACTACGGTTGAACCAAGACTCAGGCTATGCGCCTTCGCCATCAAGTTCGACTATGTTCAACAACAATTGAACTGGGTCTCAAGCTATGTGCCTTTGCTAAAAAGTTCAACTACGGTTGAACCAAGACTCAGGCTATGCGCCTTCGCATCAAGTTTGACTATGTGCAACAACAGTTGAACTGGGACTCAGGCTATGCGCCTTCGCCATCAAAATTGATAAAGTTCAACAACAGTTGAACAGGGACTCAGGCTATGCGCCTTCGCCATCAAAATTGATAAAGTTCAAAAACAGTTGAACTGGGACTCAGGCTATGTTCCTTTGCCAAAAAGTTCAACTATGGTTGAACCAAGACTCAGGCTATGCGCCTTCGCCATCAAGTTCGACTATGTTCCACAACAGTTGAATTGGGATTCAGGCTATGTGCCTTCGCCAAAAAGTTCAACTACGGTTGAACCAAGACTCAGGCTATGCGCCTTAGCCAAAAAATTCAACTATGATTGAACCAAGACAGGCTATGTGCCTTCGCCATCAAATTTAACAAAGTTGAACAGTTGAACTGGGACTTAGGTTACATGCCCTCGCCAATTGGTTCAACTATGGCTGAACCTACTCAGGTTATGTGCCTTCGCTATCAAAATTAACAAAGTTCAACTACGGTTGAACCGGGACACAGGCTATGCACCTTCGCCAACAAGTTCAACTACGGTTGAACCAAGACAGGCTATGCGCCTTCACCAAAAAGTTCGACTACGGTTGAACCAGGACTGAGGCTATTCGCCTTCGCCAATTAGTTCTACTACGGTTGAACCAAGACAGGCTATGCGCTTTCACCAAAAAGTTCGACTACGGTTGATCCAGGACTCAGGCTATTCACCTTCGCCAATTAGTTCAACTACGGTTGAACCAAGACAGGTTATGCGCCTTCACCAAAAACTACGGTTGAACCTGGACTTAGGCAATTCGCCTTCACCAATTAGTTCAACTACGGTTGAACCAAGACTCAGGCTATTCGCCTTCACCAATTAGTTCAACTACGGTTGAACCAAGACTCAGGCCATGTTCCTTCGCCAAAAAGCTCAACTATGGTTGAACCAAGACTCAGGCTATGCGCCTTCACCATCAAGTTCGACTGTGTTCAACAACAGTTGAACTGGGAATCAGGCTATGTGACTTCGCCAAAAAGTTCAACTACGGTTGAACTAAGACTCAGGCTATGCGCCTTCGACAAAATGTTCAACTGTGGTTGAACCAGGACTCATGCTATGTGCCTTCGCCAACAAGTTCAACTACGGTTGAACCGAGACTCAGGCTATTCGCCTTCACCAATTAGTTCAACTACGGTTTAACCAAGACTCAGGCTATGCGCCTTCGCCATCAAGTTTGACTATGTTCAACAAGAGTTGAACTGGGACTCAGCCTATGTTCCTTAGCCAAAAATTTCAACTACGGTTGAACCAAGACTCATGCTATGAACGTTCACCATCAAGTTCGACTATGTTCAACAACAATTGAACTGGGACTCAGGCTATGCGCCTTCGCCATCAAAATTGAAAAAGTTCAAAAATAGTTGAAGTGGGACTCAGGCTATGTGCCTTCGCCAAAAAGTTCGACTACGGTTGAACCAAGACTCAGGCTATGCGCCTTCACCATCAAGTTCGACTATGTTCAACAATAGTTGAACTGGGACTCAGGCTATGTGCCTTCGCCAAAAAGTTCAACTACAGGTGAACCAAGACTCAGGCTATATTCCTTCACCAAAAAAGTTCAACTATGGTTGAACAAGGACTCAGGCTATGCGCCTTCGCCAAAAACTTCGACTATGGTTGAACCAAGACTCATGCTATGTGCCTTCGCCATCAAGTTCGACTATGTTCAACAACAGTTGAACTAGGTCTTAGGCTATGTTCCTTCGCCAAAAAGTTCAACTACGGTTGAACCAAGACTCAGGCTATGCGCCTTCGCCATCAAGTTCGACTATGTTCAACAACAGTTGAACTGGGAATCAGGCTATGCGCCTTCGCCATCAAAATTGATAAAGTTCAACAATAGTTGAATAGGAACGCAGGCTATGTGCCTTCACCAAAAAGTTCAACGACAGTTGAACCAAGACTCAGGCTATGCGCCTCCGCCATCAAGTTCAACTATGTTCAACAACAGTTGAACTAGGACTCAGGTTATGTGCCTTCGCCAAAAAGTTCAACTACGGTTGAACCAAGATTCAGGCTATGCGCCTTCGCCAAAACGTTCAACTATGGTTGAACCGTGACTTAGGCTATATGCCTTCGCCAACAAATTCAACTACGGTTGAACCGGGACTCAGGCTATTCGCCTTCACCAATTAGTTCAACTACGGTTGAACTAAGACTCGGGCTATGCGCCTTCGCCGACTATGTTCAATAACAGTTGAACTGGGACTCAAGCTATGTACCTTCGCCAAAAAGTTCAACTTCGATTGAACCAAGACTCAGGCTATGCGCCTTCGCCATTAAGTTCAGCTATGTTCAACAATATTTGAACTGGGACTCAGGCTATGCGCCTTCGCCATCAAAATTGATAAAGTTCAAAAATAGTTGAACTGGGACTCAGGCTATGTGCCTTCGCCAAAAAGTTCAACTATGGTTGAACCAAGACTCAGGCTATGCGCCTTAACCATCAAGTTCGACTATGTTCAACAATAGTTGAACTGGGACTTAGGCTATGTGCCTTTGCCAAAAAGTTCAACTATTGGTGAACCAAGACTCAGGCTATGCGCCTTCGCCAAAAAAGTTCAACTATGGTTGAACCAGGACTCAGGCTATGCGCCTTCGCCAAAAACATCGACTACGGTTGAACCAAGACTCAGGCTATGCACCTTCGCCATCAAGTTCGACTATGTTCAACAACAGTTGAACTGGGACTCAGGCTATGCGCCTTCGCCATCAAAATTGATAAAGTTCAACAATAGTTGAACAGGGACTCAGGCTATGCGCCTTCGCCAACAAAATTGATAAAGTTCAAAAACAGTTGAACTGGGACTCAGGCTATGTTCCTTTGCCAAAATGTTCAACTACGGTTGAACCAAGACTCAGGATATGCGCCTTCGCCATGAAGTTCGACTATGTTCCACAACAGTTGAACTGGAATTCAAGCTATGTGCCTTCGTAAAAAAGTTCAACTATAGTTGATCCAAGACGTAGGCTATGCGGCTTCGCCAAAATATTCAACTATGGTTGAACCAAGACAGGCTATGTGCCTTCGCCATCAAATTTAACAAAGTTCAACAGTTGAACTGTGACTTAAGCTACATGCCCTCGCCAATTAGTTCAACTACGGTTGAACCTACTCAGGTTATGTGCCTTCGCCATCAAAATTAACAAAGTTCAACTACGGTTGAACCGGGACACAGGCTATGCGCTTTCGCCAACAAGTTCAACTACGGTTGAACCAAGACAGGCTATGCGCCTTCACCCAAAAGTTTGACTACGGTTGAACCAGGACTCAGGCTATTCACCTTCGCCAATTAGTTCAACTACGGTCGAACCAAGACAGGTTATGCGTCTTCACCAAAAAGTTCAACTACGGTTGAACCGGAACTTAGGCAATTCGCCTTCACCAATTAGTTCAACTACGGTTGAACCAAGACTCAGGCTATTCGCCTTCACTAATTAGTTCAACTACGGTAGAACCAAGACTCAGGGCATGTTCCTTCGCTAAAATGTTCAACTATGGTTGAACCAGGACTAAAGCTATGCGCCTTCGCCATCAAGTTTGACTATGTTCAACAACAGTTGAACTGGGAATCAGACTATGTGCCTTCGCCAAAAAGTTCAACTACGGTTGAACCAAGACTCAGGCTATGCGCCTTCGACAAAACGTTCAACTATGGTTGAACCAGGATTCAGGCTATGTGCCTTCGCCAACAAGTTCAACTACGGTTGAACCGGGACTCAGGCTATTCGCTTTCACCAATTAGTTCAACTACAGTTGAACCAAGAATCAGGCTATGCACCGTCGCCATCAAGCTCGACTATGTTCAACAAGAGTTGAACTGGGACTCAGCCTATGTGCCTGCACCAAAAAGTTCAACTACGGTTGAACCAAGACTCATGCTATGAACTTTCGCCATCAAGTTCGACTATGTTCAACAACAGTTGAACTGGGACTCAGGCTATGTGCCTTCGCCAACAACTTCAACTACGGTTGAACCCAGACTCATGCTATGAACTTTCGCCATCAAGTTCGACTATGTTCAACAACAGTTGAACTGGGACTCAGGCTATGTGCCTTCGCCAACAACTTCAACTACGGTTGAACCCAGACTCATGCTATGAACTTTCGCCATCAAGTTCGACTATGTTCAACAACAGTTGAACTGGGACTCA
This sequence comes from Nicotiana glauca, assembly GCA_026770625.1. Classification (NCBI taxonomy): domain Eukaryota; kingdom Viridiplantae; phylum Streptophyta; class Magnoliopsida; order Solanales; family Solanaceae; genus Nicotiana; species Nicotiana glauca. The sequence continues at coordinate 27,071 of MU743777.1, read as the reverse complement.
GGCTATGTGCCTTCGCCAACAACTTCAACTACGGTTGAACCCAGACTCATGCTATGAACTTTCGCCATCAAGTTCGACTATGTTCAACAACAGTTGAACTGGGACTCAGGCTATATGCCTTCTCCAAAAAGTTCAACTACGGTTGAACCAAGACTCAGGCTATGCGCCTTCACCATCAAGTTTGACTATGTTCAACAACAGTTGAACTGGGACTCAGGTTATGTGCCTTCGCCAAAAACTTCAACTACAGGTGAACCAAGACTCAGGCTTTGCGCCTTCGCCAAAAAAGTTCAACTATGGTTGAACCAGGACTCAGGATATGCGCCTTCGCCAAAAACTTCGACTACGGTTGAACCAAGACTCAGGCTATGCACCTTCGCCATCAAGTTTGACTATGTTCAAAAACATTTGAACTGGGTCTCGGGCTATGTGCCTTCGCCAAAAAGTTCAACTACGGTTGAACAAAGACTCAGGCTATGCGCCTTCGCCATCAAGTTCGACTACGTTCAACAACAGTTGAACTGGGACTCAGGCTATGCGCCTTCGCCATAAAAATTGATAAAGTTCAACAACAGTTGAATAGGCACTCAGGCTATGCGCCTTCGCCATCAAAATTGATAAAGTTCAAAAATAGTTGAACTGGGACTCAGGCTATGTTCCTTTGCCAAAAAGTTCAACTACGGTAGAACCAAGACTCTATGCGCCTTCGCCATCAGGTTCGACTATGTTCCACAACAGTTGAATTGGGATTCAGGCTATGTGCCTTCGCCAAAAAGTTCAACTATGGTTGAACCAAGACAGGCTATGTGCCTTCGCCATCAAATTTAACAAAGTTCAACAGTTGAACTGGGACTTAGGTTACATGCCTCGACCATTAGTTCAACTATGGTTGAACCTACTCAGGTTATGTGCCTTCGCTATCAAAATTAACAAAGTTCAACTACGGTTGAACCGGGACACAGGCTATGCGCCTTCGCCAACAAGTTCAACTACGGTTGAACCAAGACAGGCTATGCGCCTTTACCAAAAAGTTCGACTACAGTTGAACCAGGACTCAGGCTATTTGCCTTCGCCAATTAGTTCAACTACGGTTGAACCAATACAGGTTATGCGCCTTCACCAAAAAGTTCAACTACGGATGAACCAAGACTCAGTCTATTCGCCTTCACCAATTAGTTCAACTACGATTGAACCAAGACTCAAGCCATGTTCTTTTGCCAAAAAGGTCAACTATGGTTGAACCAAGACTCAGGCTATGCGCCTTCGCCATCAAGTTCGACTATGTTCAACAACAGTTGAACTGGGAATCAGTCTATGTGACTTCGCCAAAAAGTTCAACTACGGTTGAACCAAGACTCAGGCTATGCGCCTTCGACAAAACGTTCAACTGTGGTTGAACCAGGACTCAGGCTATGTGCCTTCGCCAACAAGTTCAACTACGGTTGAACCGGGACTCAGGCTATTCGCCTTCACCAATTAGTTCAACTACGGTTGAACCAAGACTCAGGCTATGCGCCTTCGCCATCAAGTTCGACTATGTTCAACAAGAGTTGAACTGGGACTCAGCCTATGTTCCTTAGCCAAAAATTTCAACTACGATTGAACCAAGACTCATGCTATGAACTTTCACCATCAAGTTCGACTATGTTCAACAACAATTGAACTGGGACTCAGGCTATGCGCCTTCACCATCAAAATTGATAAAGTTCAAAAATAGTTGAAGTGGGACTCAGGCTATGTGCCTTCGCCAAAAAGTTCAACTACGGTTGAACCAAGACTCAGGCTATGCGCCTTCACCATCAAGTTCGACTATGTTCAACCATAGTTGAACTGGGACTCAGGCTATGTGCCTTCGCCAAAAAGTTCAACTACAGGTGAACCAAGACTCAGGCTATGCGCCTTCGCCAAAAAAGTCCAACTATGGTTGAACCAGGACTCAGGCTATGCGCCTTCGCCAAAAAATTCGACTACGGTTGAACCAAGACTCAGGCTATGCGCCTTCGCCATCAAGTTCGACTATGTTCAACAATAGTTGAACTAGGTCTTAGGCTATGTTCCTTCGCCAAAATGTTCAACTACGGTTGAACCAAGACTCAGGCTATGCGCCTTCGCCATCAAGTTCGACTATGTTCAACAACAGTTGAACTGGGACTCAGGCTATGCGCCTTCGCCATCAAAATTGATAAAGTTCAACAAGAGTTGAATAGGGACGCAGGCTATGTGCCTTCGCCAAAAATTTCAATGACGGCTGAACCAAGACTCAGGCTATGCGCCTTCGCCATCAAGTTCGACTATGTTCAACAACAGTTGAACTCGGACTCAGGCTATGCGCCTTCGCCATCAAGTTCGACTATGTTCAACAACAGTTGAACTAGGACTCAGGCTATGTGCCTTCGCTAAAAAGTTCAACTCCGGTTGAACCAAGACTCAGGCTATGCGCCTTCACCAAAAAGTTCAACTACGGTTGAACCAAGACTCAGGCTATGCGCCTTCACCAAAAAGTTCAACTATGGTTGAACCGTGACTCAGGCTATATGCCTTCGCCAACAAATTCAACTAAGGTTGAACTGGGACTCAGGCTATTCGCCTTCACCAATTAGTTCAACTACGGTTGAACCAAGACTCGAGCTATGGGCCTTCGCTGACTATGTTCAACAACAGTTGAACTGGGACTCAGGCTATGTACCTTCACCAAAAAGTTCAACTTTGATTGAACCAAGACTCAGGCTATGCGCCTTCGCCATTAAGTTCGGCTATGTTCAACAACAGTTGAACTGGGACTCAGGCTATGCGCCTTCGCCATCAAAATTGATAAAGTTCAAAAATAGTTGAACTGGGACTCAGGCTATGTTCCTTCGCCAAAAAGTTCAGCTACGGTTGAACCAAGACTCAGGCTATGCGCCTTCGCCATCAAGTTCGACTATGTTCCACAATAGTTGAACTGGGATTCAGGCTATGTGCCTTCGCTATAAAGTTCAACTACGGTTGAACCAAGACCCAGGCTATGCGCCTTCGCCAAAAAATTCAACTATGGTTGAACCAAGACAGGCTATGTGCCTTCGCCATCAAATTTAACAAAGTTCAACAGTTGAACTGGGACTTAGGCTACATGCCCTCACCAATTAGTTCAACTACGGTTGAACCTACTCAGGTTATGTGCCTTCGCCATCAAAATTAACAAAGTTGAACTACGGTTGAACAGAGACACAGGCTATGCGCCTTCGCCAACAAGTTCAACTACGGTTGAACCAAGACAGGCTATGCGCGTTCACCAAAAAGTTCGACTACGGTTGAACCATGACTCAGGCTATTCGCCTTCGCTAATTAGTTCAACTACGGTTGAACCAAGACAGGTTATGCGCCTTCACCAAAAAGTTTAACTAAGGTTGAACCAGGACTTAGGCTATTCGCCTTCACCAATTAGTTCAACTACGGTTGAACCAAGACTCAGGCTATGTGTCTTCGCTATAAAATTTAACAAAGTTCAACAACAGTCAAACTGAAACTCCGGCTACGTGCCTTCGCCAATAAGTTCAACCCCAATTGAACCAAGAGTCAGGCTATGCGCCTTCTCCATTATATCCAACGAGCTCGACCTCGCTCGAACTACAAGGGTGGACGCCTTTGTCCTCAAATTTAGAAAGTTCAACCATATTTGAACCGATACTCAAGCCAAACACCATCATCAGTGAAAGCAAAGCCCGACCTCTAACGAATCGAAGTGCAGGATAGGCACCCTCGCCATTCAAGTAAGTACTCCCAACTTGAATTAAGATTCGGGCCACGTAAAGTTTGGCCCCGGTCAAACTACAAGGCCGCGTTTTTCACCATCACGACCGTTAGTTCGACCGCGTCCGAACTGGGACTAAGGCTAAGCGCCACTATCGCCAAATAACGGCCAAGACTCGCCCGCATGGAGTCGAAGAAGAAAGGCCACTAATAACTAGAAATTAACATGCCTACCAGAATCAAACTCAGTAAATCACCCCTTGAACACGCGCAAAAAGAAAAGTCTAAGGGGGAAAAAGGAAAGACACAAAACAAGCACAAGGCAGGAAATGGAAAAGAAAATTTATATATTTACAAAGTCAATGACGAGTCATCCCCGCTTACACCCGGCCAAGGACAGTCAATAAAAAAAAGAGAAGAAAAACAAGAAACACCTAAAATGCCAAGCGGCGAGTGAAACAAAAAAAAATACAACAAATCTTTCTACTCGGCGCCATCCGCGCCATCATCTGCACCATCGCCAACCTCTGGCATCACCGCGTCAAAGCCACAGTCGGTACGAGCCTCACGAGCCTTCTGACGTGCTTCCTCGAAAGCAGCCTCTGTCACAATACCGGCCTCCCACAAAATCTTATATACATCGCATTGGGCCTCGGAAAAAACTCAAAGTTCGCGAGTCTGGTTGGAAGGGGCGGCCTGGTCCCGTAGGCGCTGATTTTTCCCGTCCAAGGTCGCGATCCGATGTGCCATGGCTTGGGCATCCCACTCAAAGACCCCAATGCGGTCCTCTAGCCCCGCCTCTCTAAAGGCCGCGGCAGCTCTCTCCAACCCCCGTTCCCCCTCACGAATACGAAGCGCCATCTCCAACCCTACGGCCTTCGTCGAAGCGGTCCTCGCCTGCTGCCTCAAAGCCGCGACTTCACCTTCCAATGAGGTCAGCTTCCCGTTCCATGCCGCAACGGCCTCCGCTGCCTTGGCCTGATCTTGGCTCTCTCTTTCATCTGCGTCACGCCTTCCCACCTCAAGCTCCTCGTCCTTCTGACGAAGCTGCTCCTCGAGGGCGTGCGTTCTGCCAAGTGCTTGTTGCACCTGAAGCTCCCGCCTCGCCAGCTCCTCGACCAAGGCCCGGCTACGGGGGTCGTTCCTCAAGTGCTCGTGCATCTCCCGGCACCAGTCTCGGCAGCGACGGTACTTCTCCAGCGCCCCCAAAAAGACCCTCGAGCGGATGCAGGCTCGGCGGATGCTCTCCACCTCCAACAGATAAGACTGCAAAGCAAAAACAGTTATTACGGTAAAGAATAAACTAAGGCAAGGAAAAAATGAACTAAGGTCGTAGTAACGTACCCTCCGGCCCATCACAACCACTTCATTCATCAGTCCGTTATCTGTGACGTCCCTCAACGACGCGTTCTCGGTCTCAGAGCATAGCACCTCAAATAGCGGCACCAAGCTATTCCCTTGGAGCAATAAGTTTGACTCAGCGGAAACCTCAATGAAGCGAGATCGGCCCTCGGCACGCACCGTTGAGTTGGTGAGACCTTCTTGAATCATACGGACATCATCAGGATCCAAGTCTGACTCGGACTCGTATCCGTCTCCTCCAGCATCACTTCCTCCTCCTGCCGCCCGCTAGGTCGAGGCACCCGCCCTAGCCGCCGAAGGAGCACTTGGTTCACCAACAATAACAGCCTCTGAGGAACTGAGACAATAAGAGCTATTGAAAAGAGTAAGTTTATAAATATTTTTATTGTCTTTCTCGAAAAACGGGTAATGTAAAAACTAAAGTGGTTAAGAATATTGTTTGTGCTACGGATGATTAATAACTGACATCGCCTATATATTTTACAGGTTCAATCTACTTACTTAGGATTTTTGATGAGTATATGTCTCTATTAGCACGATGGAAAACCAAAACAAAGTTGTAAATTAGATGGTAATTACTTTTTATTGCTAGGATTTAATCAAATTTGTTTTGGTTCCTTCTATTCCTTAAAGTCTATTCTGTTAATTAATGGGTTTCTTTTTTAATGTTGAATGTTTTGTAACATCATATGTTCTTATTTTATTTAAGTCTATTAACTCTTTTTTGTAAAGTGAATACATGGTAATTTTAATAGTGTTATTGTCTCGAATTAACTGTTTTATTCCTTACATTGTGTCATTATCTTAATATTAATGTCGCATTTACTCATGCATTACGTGTATTCTCATAAAAGCATCCTTAGATGGCAGAATAGGGCTTCTTATCAGGCGGATTGGACGGCTTTTCACTCTTAACGGTTTGGCTTAACGGTTATCGGCTTTTAAATGTATTAAATCGTTAGCCACCCGATAAAATATCGGACGGATTGGTATCGATTTAGCTCTTATCGGACGGTTTATCGGCCTAACATATATATTCACTAAATATCTCCCCTTCTACTTATTTCTTCAGCTATAATATGTACTGAAAAACTGAATCTTTGTTAGAAGTCAGTTATATGGATTGTTTTTATTTGTTCTTGCAAAGCTAATTTGTTCGAAAGTTTCATTTTTTTGGGGTGCTTTTGATTCCAAGTATGTCATTTTTGGTGAATTCAATTCTACTGACTTCATTAGTTGTAATATGTATTGAAAAATTGAATCCTTGTAAAAAGTCACTTAATCTGGATTGTTGTTCTCTGTTCTTGTATGCTCATTTGATTAAAAGCTTCAATGTTTAGGTATTTCTTATATTTGGTTAATTTGATTGTCTTTGAGAGTCTACTGGCTTCTGCAGTTATAATATGTATTGAAGAATCGAATCTTTTTAAGTGTGCAGTAAGTCTTAATAGTTGTTTGTTCTTGTTATGCTTATTCATTTTCAAGTGTTTTAGTTTTTTTATA
>MU743777.1:6029-19348 GCA_026770625.1 Nicotiana glauca | reverse complement strand
ATATATATATATATATATATATATATATATATATATATATATATATATATTCTTAACGGGTTAACAGATTATCCGTTAAGAAAATTGAATAATCCGCCCCAAACCAATAAGCCATTAATAAAAAAAATTCAATCCGTTCCTCGTCGGTTAAGCCGTTACTAGTAAGCCATTGAGCTTCGGTTCGGATCAATTTTCGGTTTCGGATCAGTTTTGAAGTAAGCCATTAAGCTTCGGTTTTAATGCATTAACATTAAAAATCACAAAGCTAGCTTGCAAATCTTTTTGTAGATTTATTGATATTTTTAAAGATCGCGCAAAGCGGGAAATTTCCTAGTTATGTTATATGATTAGTGAACAAAAATTTTTCACTAATATATGATGGCCTCCACTTGGTTGATATTTAAGAAGGGGCCTTGGCGTAACTCATAAAATTGCTGCTATATGACCATGAGGTTATGGGTTCGAACCGTGAAAATAACCTTTTGCAGAAATATAGAGTAAGGCTGCGTACAATAGATCATTGTGGTTGGGTCCTTCCTCGAACTCCGTACAAAATAGAAGCATAATGTACCGGGCTGGCAGTTTTTTGGTTGACATTTAAGTAAAGTTGAGTAATTCTTTCATTAGAAAAAATTAGTTTAGCAACCCGTATTTTCCACCCTCGGGTGTTGTGATGGCGCCTACTCGTAGAAGCTAGGCAAGACACGAACTTAGAAATCATTAACTATTTTATTTTAATCCTTTTTATAAATCATATTAACAAGTGATAAACGATTCTATAACAGCGGACAATTAGATTAAAGCGGAAGACTTAAACGAAATAAACTACGGAATACAGAAATCCACATATATCTCTACTCAAAAAATGGTGTCACAACATTCACGGACTGCTAAGAGTACTAAATACAACTGTTTGAAGGAAAATATAACATTTTTTGTCTCGAATACATGAGATAACAGAATAGAATATAAGATAGAGGAGACATCGGGATTGCAGACGCCTGCAAAGCTACCTCGGTGTCTCGGTGGACTGAAGGCTGGCTCCCGAGCTACTGCTGCGCACCGAATGCTACTCCGGGATCTGCACACAGTGCAGAGTGTAGCATCAGCACAACCGACCCCATGTGCTGGTAAGTGTCTGGCCTAACCCCGTCGAGGTAGTGACAAGATTAGAACCAGACTCCAGATAAATCTGTGCAGTTATATAATATTTGGCAAAAAAATAAACAAGTAATAAACAGTTTATAAGGGAGGGGAGTACATGCGCCGGGGAACAACATCAATATAGCAGAAATCGAATAGATATATGAAAGAACAGTACAGTATCAATAACAATACAGTAACACTGTTGTTGCGGCGCGCAACCCGATCTATTATCCATTAATACTGTTGCGGCGTGCAACCCGATCTAATATAATATATATTGCGGCATACAACCCGATCCAACATAATATCTATTGCGGCGTGCAACCCGATCCCACATAATATATATATTGCGGCGTGAAACCCGATCCATATATATATTTAGTAATAAAAATGTTGCAGCGCGCAACTCGCTCCAAATATACAACTTACAATGATCATGACAACAGTCCCGGCAAGGGATTAACCATAAATTATACTATCCCGGCAAAGGAACTCGACAGAACAAGTATATACGTCCCGGCAAGGGATAATCAGCTATAACCAATCTCAACTTAACTCCTAATCATCTCAATTATCACTATTTCTAACTCATAAGTAACTTCCATAAAAATAAACTAAGTCTTTGTGCAATACCACGGATTTACTCACTATTGCAACCATAGTATCATTCAAGAATACAACAAATATCAATTTAAGACTCATGGTCATGCTCGACACCAATGTATAGATACTCGTCACCATGCCTATACATCGTACTCAACAAGAAACAAGTAGCAAATATGACTCAACTCTTAATCTCTCAAGCTGAGGTTAGACCGAACACTTACCTCAAACTTCCACGGCCAACTCAATCCTCAAAAACCATCTTTCCTTTCAAATTCGGCTCCAAATCAATTGTATTTATACATAAATGACTTCATAACATCAATAAATACTAAGCAATTCGAATCCAATGCCTAATTATAGCTTTCCAATCATTCTTCCCAAAAACCCAAAAATTGACCCCGGGCCCGCTTGGTCAAAACACAAGGTTCAGACCAAAATCAAATCTCCCATTCACCCACGAGCCCAAATATATTATTATTTCCAGAATTCAACCCCAAAACAATGTCTAAATCACCATTAATCAAAAAAGTCCTAGTTACTGAAATTCCTAATTTTCTACCCTTAATTACATGTTTTAGGCCTAGAACTATAGTGGGTGTTAATGGAAAATGAAGGAAACAAGTTAAATATTACTTACCCAAGAATCTTTGGTGAAGAAGTGCTTCAAAAATCTCATAGGGGCTTTGGAGAAGAAAGGGTTTATGAAATTTTATGAAAATCCCGTAATGGGTTCTGTTTTGGGACTTTAAAATAACTGGGAAAAATTGCCCTTCGCGTTCTCGATAGGCACTTCACATTTGCAATGGGTCAGGCTAGGCAGCCTTCACGTTCACAGACAATGGTTCGCATTCGCGGAGTAGGAACTCCTCGAGCCTACGCATTCGCAGACTAGTGGTCGCGTTCGTGATGCACAAGTGGTGACCCCTCCCCCATGACCCTACGCATTCACGTCACACAGGTCGTGTTCACGACGAGCAATCCCCCTAGGCTCCGCGTTCGCGAATGTGGCTTCGCGTTCGCAAAGAAAAAACTGGGAACCTGGGATCATTGCCATACGCGTTCGCGAGTGGCACCACGCGAACGCGAAGGGTAAAATCCCTAAGCACTGAAAACTTCCCGAAACACATCCCGAAACACATCCGAAACACACCCGAGCCCTCGGCACTCCTAACCAATCACACATACTAACTCAACAACATCGTACGAACTTATACATGCGACCAAATTGCCAAAATAACATCATTATCAACACATCAAACCTCAAAATCAAAGCATTTTTTCTCAAACTTCTTAAAACATCAAGTTTAGCAATTCAAGTCTGAATCAAACATCAAGTTTAGCAATTCAAGTCTGAATCACGTCAAACAACGTTCTTTTTTACCAAATTTTATAGGAACATCTTAAATCATATATAAGACCGGTACCGGGCGCCAGAACCAAAATACGGGCCTGATACCAATACGTTCTAATTTCATTTAAAATTTCCTTAACAATTTTTGAAAGATAATTTCCTTTAAAAAATTCATTTCTCAGGCTCGGGACCTCAAAATTTGATTTCGGGTATACGCCCGAGTCCCATATTTTCCTACGGACCCTTCGGGATCGTCAAATCACGGGTCCGGGCCCATTTATCCAAAACATTGACTTAAGTTAAATTAACTCATTTTCCAAATTTTATCAGATTTCCGGCTATACGCCCGTACTGCGCACGCAAATTGAGGTGACTCTAAATGAGGTTTTCAAGGTCTCTAAAACATAGAATTTAATTTAAAATAAGTGATGACCGCTTGGGTCATCATGTTCTCCACCTCTAAAACAACCGTTCTTCCTCAAACGGACGTAAGAAGGAAGTACCTGAGTCGGGAAAAAGATGGGGATCACGGCTTCGCATATCGGACTCGGACTCCCAGGTTGATGCCTTAGCAGGTTGATCTCTCCACTAAACACGGACAGAAGGAAAACTCTTCGACCTCAACTGACGAACCTGCCGGTCTAGAATAGCTATCGGCTCTTCCTCATAAGACAAGCCCTTGTCCAACTGGACAGTGCTTAAATCCAACACATGGGATGGATCGCCGTGATACCTCCGAAGCATGGACACATGAAACACTAGATGCACGACTGATAACTTCGGCGGCAATGCAAGTCTATAAGCCACCTCTCCCACTCGATCAAGAATCTCAAGTGGACCAATGAACCTAGGGCTAAGCTTGTCCTTCTTCCCAAATCTCATTACCCTTCATAGGAGACACTCGGATCAATACTCGCTCACCAGCCATAAAAGCCATATCTCGAACCTTGCGGTCTGCATAACTCCTTTGCATGGACTGAGCTATACGAAGTCTATCCTGAATGATCCTGAACTTGTCCAAGGCCTCCTGAACCAGATCCGTACCCAACTAACTAGCCTCTCCCGACTCAAACCATCCAACTGGAGACCGATACTACCTACCGTATAAAGCCTCATTAGGAGCCATCTGAATGCTCGACTAGTAGCTATTTTTGTAGGCAAACTCTGCTAATGGCAAAAACTGATCCCATGAGCCTCTAAAGTCAATGACACAAGCTCAGAGCATATCCTCCAAAATCTGAACAGTCTGCTCGGACTGACTGTCCGTCTGGGCATGAAATGTTGTGCTCAACTCAACCCGTGTGCCCAAATCTCGCTGAACTGCTCTCCAGAAACGTAAGGTAAACTGCGTACCCCGATCTGAAATGACAGATGCGGGCACACCATGAAGGCGAACAATCTCCCGAATATAGATCTTAGCCAACCTCTCATAAAAATAGGAGGCTGCGGGAGTCCGGTAACAAAGTCTATAGTGATTCGTACCCACTTCCACTCAGGAAGCTCAATCCTCTGAAATAAACCACCTGGCCTCTGATGCTCGTACTTAACCTGCTAACAATTCAAACATCAAGCCACATATACAATGATATCTTTCTTCATTCTACGCCGCCAATAATGCTATCGCAAATCCTGATACATATTCGCGACACCCGGATGAATAGAGTACCGAGAACTATGCGCCTCCTCTAAAATCAACTCTCGGAGCCCATCCACATTAGGTACACAAACTCGACCCTACAATCTCAAGACTCCAGCATCATCTAAGGTAACCTACTCGGCACCTCCGCGCTGCACCGTGTCTTTAAGGACACACAAATGGGGATCATCATGCTACCGGTCACAGATACGCTCCAATAATGAAGAACGAGTGACCGTGCAAGCCATCACACGATTGGACTCAGAAACATCCAGTCTCACGAACTGATTGGCCAAATCCTTAACATCCAAAGCAAATGGCCTCTCACCGACCGGAATATAAGCAAGACTGCTTATACTGGCTGAATTCCTATTCTAAGCATCGCCCACCACATTGGCCTTTCCCAAATAATATAAGATGGTGATATCATAATTTTCAACAATTTCAACCATCTCCACTGCCTCAAATTCAACTCATTTTGCTTGAACAAATACTGAAGACTCTTGTGATCAATGAACACTTCGCATGCCACGCCATACAGATAATGCCTCCAAATCTTCAATGGGTGAACTATGGCTGCCAACTCCAAATCATGAACCAGATAGTTCTTCTCATGAATCTTCAACAGCCGCGAAGCATAGGCAATGATCTTGCCATCCTGCGTCAACACTGCACCAAGCCCAATACGAGAAGCATCACAATAAATTGTATAAGGCCCGGAACCTGTGGGCAAAACCAACACCGATGCCGTAGTCAGAGCTGTCTTGAGCTTCTGAAAGCTCCCCTCACACTCATCCGACCATTTGAAATGGGCACCCTTCTGGGTCAACCTGGTTATCGGGGCTGCAATAGATGAAAACTCCTCCACGAACCAACGATAGTAGCCTGCCAACCCCAAGAAACTCCGAATATCTGTAGTTGATGCTGGTCTAGGTCAGCTTTAGACTGCCTCAATCTTCTTTGGGTCCAACTAAATACCCTTTATTGATACAATATGACCCAAAAATGCAATTGAACTCAGCCAGAACTCACACTTAGAGAACTTGGCATATAACTAACTATCCATCAGAGTCTGAAGAACCACTCTAATGTGATGCTCGTGATCCTCCTGGCTGCGGGAGCATATCAATATATCATTAATGAAGACAATCACGAATGAATCCAAATAAGGCCTAAACACTCGGTTCATCAAATACATAAAAGCTACTGGAGCATTTGTCAACCCGAATGACATAACCAAGAACTCATAATGGTCGTACCGAGTGCGGAAAGCTGTCTTAGGGACATCAGATGCCCTAATCCTTAACTGATGGTAGCCAGATCTCAAGTCAATCTTGGAAAATACCTTGGCACCCTAAAGCTGATCGAACAAATCATCAATCCTCGGTAGTGGATACTTATTCTTGATTGTTACCTTGTTCAATTGCCGGTAATCAATACACATTCTCATTGACCCATCCTTCTTCTGGACAAACAACACCGGCGCACCCCAAGGCAAAACACTGGTCTAATGAAATCGTTCTCAAGAAAATCCTATAACTGTTCCTTTAGTTTTTTCAACTCAAGCGACTCCATACGATACGGCGGAATAGAAATGGGCTGAGTGCTTGGAGACAAATCAATGCAAAAGTCAATATCCCTGTCAGGCGCCATACCCGGAAGGACTGAAAGGAAAATATTAGGAAACTCACGAACAACGGGCACAAAATTAATACAAGGGACCTCAGCACTAGAATCACGAACATATGCCAAATAAGCCAAACACCCCTTCTCGACCATACGCCGAGCCTTCACATACGAGATGAAACTACGTGTAGAATGACTAGGAGTCCTTCTCCACTCTAAACGAGGTATACCCGGTAAAGCTATGGTCAAAGTCTTAGCATGACAGTCCAAGATAGCGTGGTAAGGTGATAACCAGTCCATCCCCAATATAACATCGAAATCAACCATGTCCAGAAGCAAAAAATCTACACGAGTCTCAAGACCCCCAATCACCACAACACAAGAACGATGGACTCGATCGACCACAATAGAATCACCCACCGCTGTAGACACATAAACAGGAACACTCAATGAATCACTAGACATGATTAGATACGGTGTAAAATAAGATGACACATATAAATATTTAGATCCTGGATCAAATAACACTGAAGCATCTCTATCACAAACCAGAACAGTACCTATAATAACTACATCCAAAGTCTCAGCCTCGGGCCTGGCCTGAAGGGCATAACATGGGGTTGGGCCCCACCACCCTGAACCACATCTCTGGGTCGGCCTGCTATGGCTGGCCTTCACCTCTAACGATCTGAGCTCTACCTCTAAATCCTCTACCTCCACCTCTAGCACCTCTACCCCCGCCTCTAGTTGGCTGGGCAATCTGTGGAATATCTGGTGCCTGAATCATAACACGGGAACCCTGCTGCTGCGACTGAGTACCCATCAACCTCGGACAAGCTCTCCGGATATGACCATACTCACCATACTCATAACATCCACCTGAATTGTGTGACTGGGAAAATTGAGACTGGCCCTGGCAACCGGAATGACAACCTCGAAAACTTTGGAGCGGTGGTGCACTGATAGGAGCTGATGGTGCACTGTAGGACTGCTGATTAGAATATTTCACACAAGAACCACGGCCACCTAAAGCACCGTGAGAAACCTGTATAGATGACTGAAAGGACCTAGGAGTGTGAACTGCTCCCAAGTCAAGGATGGTGAACCAGCTGGTCTAGCTAAGCAATAATCTATCCACCAAGTCTTGGCGGATCCAGACAGGCAAAATATAGCAAAATCGACCTCATTGGTCTCAACAATCCCCATGTTCCAAAGAACCTCTTGACAACTATCCAGATAATCCTGGGGATCCTTAGTAGACGCACCATAGAATGTAGAAGTGAAGAGCTTGGTGAACCTATCCAGCCTCAACAAAGCATCGGCATACATGGCTGCTCCATCGCTAGTCTGAGCTACTACACCCGGTTGAGCTGCTCCTACTAGTTGAACTGTTAAGTTTGAATCTGGGGAGCTATCTGCTCCAAAGCACGAGTAGCAGGAATTTGGGCCCCTCCTCCAGCATAAGAAGTGGCTGGTGCTATAGGAAGCAAGCCCGCGCAGGTGACACTCTCCATGAGGCCCACTAATCGACCAGAGCATCTTGAAGAACTGGGGTAGCAATAAACCCCTCTGGGACTTGAGCTAGGCCCACTGGAACTATTGGGGTCGGAACCTCCTCGTCGAAATCAACCTGAGGCTCCGCCACTGGTGCTGCTGCTCGAGGCTGAGCTTTGCCCCTACCTTCGCCTCTAGCACAGCCTCGGCCTTGCACTCTGCCCTTCATAGGAGCTGCTACTGGGGGCTCGAGCTGCTGAGCAGTAGATAAGGAAGCGCGGGTTCTCACCATCTGCAAAAGAACAGAGTAAAAATTCAATTAGCATTTGAGAAACAAAACTGCACGACAAGAAAGAACAAATGTGAAGTTTTCCCGACTCTGTAGGCTCTGGGATAAATACAGACATCTCTGTACCGATCCTTTAGACTCTACTGAGCTTGTCCATGAATAATGAGACATATGTAACCTAGAGCTCTGATACTAACTTGTCACAACTCGGATTTTCCACCCTCGGGAGTCGTGATGGCGCCTACCCGTAGAAGCTAGGCAAGCCACGAACTTAGAAATCATTAACTCATTTATTTTAATCCATTTTATAAATCATATTAACAAGTGATAAATGATTAAATAACATCTGACAATTAGATTAAAGCGAAAGACTTAAACGAAATAAACTACGCAAAACAAAAATCCACATATGTCTCTACCCAGAAACTGGTGTCACAATATTCACGGACTACTAAGAGTACTAAATACAACCGTTTGAAAGAAAATATAACAATTTTTGTATCGAATACATGAGATAACATAATAGAATATAAGATAGAGGAGATGTCGGGCCTGCGGATGCCTATAAGGCTACCTCAGTGTCTCGGTGGACTGAAGGCTGGCTCCCGAGCTACTGCTGTGCACCGAATGCAACTCCGGGATTTGCACACAGTATAGAGTGTAGCATCAGAACAACTGACCCCATGTGATAGTAAGTGTGTGGCCTAACCCCGGCAAGGTAGTGACGAATCTAGAATCAGACTCTAGATAAACCTGTGGAGTTATATAATATTTGGCGAAAAAATAAATAGGTAATAAGCAGTTTAAAAGGGAGGGGAGTACATGCGTCGGGGAACATCATCAATCTAGCAAAAACCAAATAGATATATGAAAGAACAGTGTCATATCTACAACAATACAATAACACTATTGTTGCAGCGCGCAACACGATCCCTTATCAATTAACACTATTGCAGCATGCAACCCGATATATATATATATATATATATATATATATATATATATATAGCTGCAATGTGCAACCTGATCCAATATAATATCTGTTGCAGCGTGCAACCCAATCCAACATAATATATGTTGCGGCATGCAACCGGATCTAATATAATATCTGTTGTGGCGTGCAACCCGATCCATATATATATATTTAGTAATAAAAATGTTGCAGCGTGCAACCCGCTCCAAATATATAGCTTACAATGATCATGACAACAGTCCTAACAAGGGATTAACCATAAGTCCCGGCAAGGGAACACGATAGAACAAGTATATACGTCCCGGCAAGGGAGAATCAGCTATAACCAATCTCAAATTTACTTCTAATCATCTCAATTATCACCATTTCTAACTCATAAGTAACTTCCACGATAATAAACTAAGTCTTTGCGCAATACCACAGATTTACTCACTATTGCAACCATATTATCATTCAAGAATACAACAAGTATCAATTTAAGACTCACGGCGTGACGATCCAAAGGGGTCATCACATGTTTTCTTATCCATTCCGAGCTTCTGAGACCTTGAAAACCTCATTTACAGTTGTCTCAATTTGCGTGCACAGTCCGAGCACATAGCCGGAAGCTCAAATATGAAATTCTATGAAAATTTGCTAAGTTTTTATATTAAAATGAATAAATTTGACTTCGATCAACATTTTGGGTGAACGGACCTAGACCCGTAATTTGACGGTCCCGGGAGGTCCGTAAGAAAATATGGGACTTGGGCATATGTCCGAAATCGAATTACGAGGTCCTAGGCCCGAGAAATGAATTTTTGAGTAAAATTATTTTCTGAAAATATAAAAGGAAAATGGAAATGAAATTTGATTAGAAAGGATGGTATCGGGCCTGTATTTTGGTTCCGGCTCCCAGTATAGGTCTTACATATGGTTTAAGCACTTTCTGTAAAGTTTGGTTGAAAACGAACGTCGTTTGACGCGTTTTGGACTCAAAATGGAAATTTTGATGTTTTATGAAATTTGAAAGAATTCTTGGATTTTAAAGCTTAATTCGTGGTATATGACGTTATTTTGGCGATTTGATTGCACGGTTAAGTTTGTAGGATGTTGTTGAGTTAGTTTATGTGTTTGGTTAGGAGCCCCGAGGGCTCGGGAGTGTTTCGGAGGTGTCTCTGGGTGATTTCGGACTTAGGAAAAATTGCAGAAAATTGCAGAAAAAGTACCCCGTGAACAGTAGCATGAATAGTACCCCATGAATTGTACCCCGATGAACAGTGACGTGAACAGTGCTGGACAGAATGTTAAGTTTTGAAAATGGGACTTCGTCCCAAATGGGAGCTCGGGGAGAGGCAATTTTCGGGAGATTTTCAGAGAAAACAATGGGGTACGTGTTCTTAACTTAATTTTGGTTAGATTACCCGAATCTATTACTAGTTTTGGCATTTAATTGGTGATTTTAGTTGGGAAAATCTTGAAAATCCTCTTGGTTTAATTTGAAGATTTCAGGGTCGAGTTGATGTCGGATTTTAGAAAAATTGGTATAGTTGGAATCGTGGTTGGATGAGGTTTCATATTCCGTAATTTTTTTGTGTTCCGAGACGTGGGCGTGGGCGATTTTGAGTTAAATTTTGAATTTTTGTTGGAAAATTAGTACTTTCATATGGAATTAATTCATACGATTTATATTGAGTATATTGAATTATTATGACTAGATTTGAAGCTTTGGACGAATTCGCGAGGCAAAGGCTAGTTGGAAATTTTGAATTGGTTGCAAAGCGATGTAAGTATTTGGTCTAACCTTAGCTTGAAAGATTAGGAGTTGTGTCTTATTTTTTACATGTTAATTGTGGAGTTGTGGAGTACGATGTATAGGCATGGTGCAAGTATCTATACGTTGGTGTTAAGTATGCCCGTGAGTCTTGTATTATAATTGTTATGACTCTGTTGTGGTTTATTGCGCTTCATATGTTATTATTGTTTTGATATTATTGTTCCCTTGCTGGGTTGTTATTGTGTTGATATTATTGTTCCCTTGCCGGGATATTATTAAAATATTATTATTCCCTTGTCGGGATATTATTGTTTTGATGTTGTTATATTGCTCTTATTCCCTTACCGGGATTATATGTGATTATTTATTTGTTGGTTTATAAATGGGAGCGGGTGGTACGCCTACCACAAGATATAATGAAATGGAAGCGGGTGGTACGCTTACCACAAGATATAATGATATGGGAGCGGGTGGTACGCCTACCACAAGATATAATAAAATGGGAGTGGGTGGTACGCCTACGACGAGATATAATAAAATGGGAGCGGGTGGTACGCCTACCACGAGATACATGAAATGGGGTCGGGTTGCACGACGCAACAATTATTAAATATTTGGATCAGGTTGCACGCCGCAACAGTTATTAAATATTTGGATTGGATTCCACGTCGCAACAATTATTAAATATTTGGATCGGGTTGCACGCCGCAATAATTATTAAATATTTGGATCGGGTTGCACGCCGCAATAATTATTAGATATTTGGATCGGATTGCACGCCGCAACAATTATTATATATTTGGATCGGGTTGCACGCCGCAACAATTATTATATATTTGGATCGGGTTCCATGCCGCAACAATTATTATATATTTGGATCGGGTTGCACGCCGCAACAATTATTAAATATTAGGATCGGGTTGCACGCCGCAACAATTATTATATATTTGGATCGGGTTGCACGCCGCAACAATTATTATATATTTGTATCGGGTTGCACGCCGCAACAATAATATATGATAGGGAGCAGGTTGCAAGCCGCAACAAGAAAGATTAAAAGTGAATTTTGATTCTTATGGTGAGGACGTGAGTTAAAGCAAGAAGGGTAGTGTCGTGCACTTCCTGTTTGCTGTGTTTAATTATTGTTATCAATTCAAGTGTTTTAATAGTTCAGAATTTTCCTTATTGCTGTGATCCTTTGTGTTGGAATACATATTGTTTTCACTACCTCGCCACATTTATATATAGCTTTCAATATTTCAAATTTCAACAATTGTTACATTTTTAACTCAAGGGATTTCTCAACTAAATTTTCCTTAAACCGTTTGAGGTTGTACCTTACAACAAATGGAATTTGTACTATGTATTGATTTATTGATTTCTCGTATTAAAGGTAATGATTCATTCTATTTTGTACTTTAATTGAAAATGGTATTTTCTTTATCAAATGATTTCGAAAAAAAAATAATAACTTCATCTTTTCTTGTTGATATCCTAATTAAGTCAGAAGTAGCATTCTACTTTATGTTAAGCGAAGGAGGCTCCTTGAATATTCTTAATTGTATTGGGTATGGAACCTATGAACTGAGTAACATGAGAATATTATTGTGCAATACGAGATAGAAATATGTGGGCACAACGTGCCGGGAAAAATATTATAGTTTTATTTTATGGAACGTGAGTTATCCGAGCGGTTGAAATACAAATATGGGCACGAGATGCCGTAAAATATGAAAATGGGCTAAGACCTATATTATTACGATTATGAAATGAGGCGTCACTGTCATGACCCAATTTCCATAATAGATCATGATGGCGCCTGACACCATTGTCAGGCCGGCCGATGCGGAAATGTGATTAAGTTCTCATTTTACTTTAGCCAAAGACAATTATAATAGATTTTCAAGTTAAAAGTAAGTCCAGTAAAGATCATAATGTATCAAAATAACAATACAACCCCAAAATAAACGTCTACTACTATGTGTGCCAGAACCTGGGGTCACAAGCTACGAGCGACTAGTAGAATACACACAAGAGAATAATATACTATCCTACTGTCTGAATCAGGATAGACAGAAACAAAAGCACAAGGGAGGACTTCTTCGGTTGCGGATCGGCAAGAAAGAGAAGAAGCTCACCGTAGAAGTCCCAAGCGTGCTCACTGATGCGCACCAGAATGATGTCCTAATCCACCTGCCTCAAATCCTGTACATTTAAGTCCAAAAGCATAGCATGAGTACATAAACAATATGTACCCAGTAAGTGTGAGCACGTGATTTTTACCCCAAGTAAAAGAATTCCAAAATCAAAATAAAATAACTTTTGGTTGCAATTTGGTGACTCGTGTGAAATACCAGTGTTGGTTAATTGGATGAATGAAGATAAAAAGGGAATTAATTAGGAAAATGCCATTAAAAATTGTAGAACAAATACTAGGAAATT
>MU743773.1:47368-60383 GCA_026770625.1 Nicotiana glauca | reverse complement strand
TCTGAAATCTTACACAAGATCAGAACCTCACATTTTTACTCAGAATAAACCCGAACCAGCTATAATAACCCATACCTGCCACTCCAAGTGGGAACATATGATATACTACACAACCCAAACACTCGAGGCGATGGCATCTATTCACAGCAATTGGCCACAATAATCGAATACTAACAGAAAAACCTTTTTCATTAGATAAAGTCTTATTTCAATACCTTCATATACTGCCAACGGCAACTGAAACACGCGATATACTGAACCCATCTCTCAGATCAACCGTTCATGAATCCATTTCCCTTTTGTCTGATACCACAACAGATTTTGGAGCCAGCCCTCGATATTACCTTTCTAACCAGCTGAAATCACATATGCTTGCACTCATTAAGGGCTCCAACGATCATCTCGACTATAACACACCACTCTGGTGATATGACACCTCATCACAGGACTAAGCCCCAACTTGCATAATCCACGCACCAGTGACGAGCGGTCTGAACATACTCAAATTATAATAAATGACTCAAATGAAGGAGTTGTACCCCAAGCTCAACAGTACCATTACAATACAAAGCTGAGACCTTGTCTCATATCATAGAAATAGAGTACCTGAATCCTCCTTGCGAGGTCATAACTTCTCGTGGCCTCGCCACAACGCACGATCCTATCCAAACACTGTTACACATGAAACACCTCAAGTCACCATGCTCAAAATAGACAGCCACGCACATATTGATGTCTGAAACCAAAGCAATTCATAGACCTCCCCAGAGCACTAACAAGCTCAATAACGACAGATTCAACCTATCCCTCAACAATACATATCGGGGCCAACCAAGCCATCTAAATATGAATACGTAGCCACATCGGCCTGCCAATGAACTCAATACCAAGGAGCCTGAAACTGTTTCTTCCACTACTATAACTCATGGAAGAGTTGTATGATACGGTGTCCGGCACCAAATAAATACCAAAATCCACAATTTCATCCGGCGACATGCCCGGCCACAAGGAACGCATCCGAAAAGTCCCCCAATACCGGAACCGACTCAACGGTAGAAACCATTATACTGACATCCGCCATAAAGGCCAAGTTAACAAAGCAATACCTGCCAGCCGCCCGCTGGTCCTTGGGTTACAAACTACCCTACTAGAACATAATCCGATGCACCTTGCCACGCAACCTGTGGCATTTTCCGACATAGTCCATAACACATTAGCCTAGACAACCTGACATTGGGGCAACCAATCTGCAATCTAATATCATAACCCATATTTAGCATACCAAGTAAATATCAATATCACTCCCGCTGCGGCGTGCAGCCCGATCCATGCATAGTCATGAATGCACATAAGCCTCTTGGACATTAATCACATAGCAATTTTCATTTTTCACATTCCTCCAAAACTAAAACACCATAGGCAAATTTTCAAGAGCAAACCTCATTCCAAAATAATTGTAAGTTGATTTTCACATAATTTCTTCAATCTTTAACATCATTTATCATGTTTTCATCTTAAAATCAAGGTTTTTCATGGGTGAAAATGGGGATTTTGTGTAGAACCTAGGTTTTCTTAAAATTGGAAATTTGGACCTCAATTTGAGGTCCGATTTCAAAACAAATTATAGATATGAACTCGTGGGGGAATGGGTAACGGGGTTTTGGTTCGAACCTCGGGTTTTGACCACGTGGGCTCGGGGGCATTTTGGGAATTTTTAGCAAAATTTTGGAAAATTCATTCTCATGCATTCAAATTGATTCAACTAGCATTTGTTAATGCATTCAAGTGATTTGTGACTAGATTCGAGCGGTTTGGTGGTAAATCCGCGAGGTAAAGCCATAGTTGAGGATTAAGTGAATTTCAAGGCTTTGAGGTAAGTGTTTGGTTTAACCCTAGCTTGAGGGAATAGGAGTTGAGTCTTGTTGCTAATTGCTAAATGATCGAGTATAATGTATAGGCATGGTGATGAGTATCTATACATTGGTGTCCAGCATGACCGTGAGTCCTTATAATGTGATTATCTTGACTTGGTTGTGAATTTCATGTTTACCGAAGGTTTCCTATATGTTGTGAATGATGATATGATCATTTGATTCCTAGGAGCTTTGGCTCGAGTTGTTATATGAATATTGAAAGTATATGAAATGACTTTATTCTTTGGAGCGTTGGCTCAAAATTTGTAATGTGGATTATAACATAAGAGAAAGTAAGAAAGAGAAAGTATTGTTGATTATTCCCTTGTCGGGACGTTTGGCTGGACTTGTTGGTTTGTTTCCCTTGCCGGGATGTCTTCAATTACTTGCTTATTTTTCTTTTTTTTTATGCCCCTCAATTGTGACTGTTTGTTTGGGGGAGCCGGACTGTTAAAAGACATGGATCGGGTTGCACGCCGCAACAAGAATATATGAGGATCGGGTTGCGCGCCGCAACATTGATAAATGATGAATGAGATGGATCGGGTTGCACGCCGCAACAGTGATATTGTGGATCGGGTTACATGCCGCAACAAATGGTAAATTGTGGATCGGGTTGCATGCCGCAACAGTTAGTGATACAAATGTGTTTATATTGAGCATTGGTTCCTTATTTACGGTGAAGCTAAGTTGCTTTAGATTGTTACTCTAGACGACTGTTAATATTGTATCTCCCCATAGCATGCTTCCCCTCCCTTGTTGTTAAATGCCTTGTATTCGATTTTCGTTGTATATTTATAACTGCTCAGGCTTATATGGTGTCCAGTCTAGCCTCGTCACTACTTCGCCGGGGTTAGGCTAGACACTTACCAGCACATGGGGTCGATTATGCTGATGCTACACTTCTGTGCATTTTGCATAGGTCCAGGTTCTGAGGAGCAGCATCAGTATTAGTACGGGAGCAGACTTTCATCTTCACGAGACCGAGGTAGCCTTGCAGGCATCCGCAGGCCCGGCGTCTTTTCTTATTTTCTCTTTTAGACTGTTGCCTCCTAGTTTTTGAGACAAACAGCTTATATATTTCTTTCAAACCCTTGTATTTAGTAAATTCTTAGCAGTTCGTGAGTAATGTGACACCAATCTAGGGTAGGAGCTATTACTGATTATTCCGTGATTTGTTTCAGATTTATTAATCAGACTTCCGCTATTATTATTATCATTAAATTCCATATCCTATATTGACGCTATAAATGGTTGATAGGTTTGTTTATTAATGGGAAGGTAATTAAGTTGGCTTGCCTAGCTATCACGAGTAGGCACCATCACGACTCCGATGGTGGGAAATCCGGGTCGTGACAACATTAGATCTGGAACACCATGGTGTGGACATATGACCAGCATCGCTTTAAAACGATCCCATGTTTCATACAAAGTCTCCATCGGTCTCTGTTTAAAGCTCAAAATCTCATCAATTTGTTGAGCAGTCTTGTTGGGTGGGTGGAACTTGTTGTGAAATTGCTTGACTAGTTTATCCCACGTTGCTATAGAATTTATGGGGAGTGAATTCAACCAAGTCTGGGCAGCTCCTGTCACTGAGAATGGAAATAATAACAGTTTGATTGCTTCCGAAGTTACATTGTGTTGCCTTTGGGTTTTGCAGATAGACAAGAAATTCTTCAAGTGCTGCTGAGGATCTTCAACTTGTGACCCCGAAAATAGTCCCTTATTCTGCAATAAGTGCAGCATGTTATTTGTGATTTGGAATGACTCAGCCTGTATCTACGGGACTACTATCGTTGTGGATAGATTCTCAGTTGTGGGTTGTGCCCAGTCATAGAGAGCAGCCTCTGGCACTGGCGCTATTGGTACTGCTGGGTTTTCCTGGTTATCTCTCATGATTGTTTCGAATTGTGTAGTTGTTGGTTGTTGTTTGTTTTCCGGTTGGCCCGATGCAAAGCCCTGAAAACTTTCTCGGGATCTGATAATGCTTCTAATACTTCACCAGATCTCGATGACTTTCTAGGCATGCACCTGTGCAACTAAGTCAGCAAACGTTAAAATTTCAATGTAAAAATTGGGTATAGAGAAAACTGACTATACTGAGAATTTTTGTACTCCTTTCAATTGTAATTGATAACACCGTTAATTTTCCGGCAACGGCGCCAAAATGGATCACGCCCAACTATGAATTATGAAAAGGACAATGCGATCGTTGCAAATATAACTCGGTTTACAAGTCCGGAGTCGAATCCCACAGAGAATTAACCTATCAATTACCTTTGTTGGAATCACTAAATTCTTTATAATCAACTTCCCCAAACGTTGTAAATAATAGTTGATGGTATTTCTACTAACTAAGATTGAAAGTAAATAAACAGCTGTAAACTAAATATGATTGGGTTGTAAACAATAATGAGAAGGTTCTAAGTTAGTGATTTCCCCTATTGATGGAATCCCTTCCGGTTATGTTTCATATAGAATCACCAAAAATATCTCTATCAATCATGAGCACTCTTTTTACCGTAAATCTCTCCCGAGTAATCGTGATAATTTACTAGACGCACTCTCCCGAGATACGCTAGCTGACTTTGTTTATTACAGCTCACTTTAGACTATATCCAAGACTTCGTTATCCCTAATCCCGCCTTTAAACCCGCAGTTATAGATCCCTCTTATACCTTGGGAGTGGTGTTGTTCAACAATTACCTAAATATGCACTCTCTCCCGAGTTATGCATACTAAATAGGCACAGCTAACTGAGGATCCTGTCAATTAACTATAATAAATACGTAGTTGAACAAATAGAGATTAACTGGCAAACTATATGAACATAATCAAGAAGTTCATCTTTCAATAGGTTCCATCAAAATCTTAGATTAAAGTATTTAGCTACTCATAACAACGTAAAGATAAACTACGAAAATATTCATCATGTAAAATTGCAAGAAAAAGAAGAAATAAAGAACTATGATGTTCTTGGGTGATCTCTCACACTTGTGTATCTTGCAAAAGTATTCTCCAAAACAAATATGCCCTAATGTCGCCGAATTCCTACTTTTTATAAAGGTTTTACACCAAGTTTTCCCGACTTGACACTTTAGTCCCTGACTTTTCCGCGTTCCCACCTCGGTTACGCCAGGACCGCGGCCAAAGAGGTCTTCTGAATCTTTAATAATGTTATGTCGTGGTCCTACCGCGGTTAAGGTCTGACCGCGGCAGGCCAAGTTCAGCTCTGGTTTTCTCTCTTCACTTAGTGCAATTCGTGGGCATTGTTTGATTGGCCTCATTTTCTCCGTAATTGATCCCAAACGTGCTCCATCGACTTCTTTCATTGGATATAGCCTGCAAAGCATGATAAGCACTAATCAGAGTATTTGATTATCACTTTTTACCACAAAGCTATACAAAAATGCGATTCTTTAGGGTCCAATTATAATCTAATTCACCTATTATCATTAACCTTTACGGGCTATCAATATACCTTCTTGCCGCATGCAAAGGTGTAGCCTAACGGTTATTATAGTGAGTGAAAAGTGAAACCATAAGACGTCATAGTTAAAATCAATATAGAGACAAAAAAAACCACTAAATGATATGTTCTCATTTGCCTAAGTTTTTTTGTGGGAGAGTTATCCGAAACTTGTGTTGGTGGAAGATAGCACGTATATGTGTCCCTTAAAAGTAATTAATTTACCTTCTCGTCGGACACATAAGCATCAATAGTAGAAAATAAATGAAAATGAATATCATAGTTCTTGGTCAAAAGCAAGCTAATTTAAACAAATTTAAAGATTTTTGTCAAGGTCATATCGATAACTTGGTTAGATGACTTTTAGTTTAAAAAATCTAAATGCGATACAATCAAAAGAATGATCATTCAATTATCTTTTGAGTAACATGGGGTAGTTTTAACGTTGTAGCTAAATTATGAATTGATTTAAGATTGGTCAGAAAGTGGTCCCAGATGGAGATAATATTTAATTCTTTGACTGTGATGAGAAGAATATAAGATTAAGTGGTATCAAGGGTTGTTGGTGAAAGATATATGCCAAATAAAACTAGGTTTTTAAATGTTTGTGAAACTCATAATGTTAACTCCATTAGATGACTTTTAGTTTCAAATCATTGTAGATGTAATCAAAAGAATTGTCATTCAGCTATCTTCATATTTTTCTAAAATAATACATAGTCAAAAATTTTATAAGATATTACAATTATATAATGTTTTGACTGTAAGATTGAGCAAATATTAGACCCGAGTCTAACGTTATTCTGAAGGATAATCTCCCAATGAATATATTTGTAAAACTTTTAAAAATAGAGAAAATATAAATGGTGGCTTGACATTTGCGAAAATCCTTCTTAGAGCATAAAGTACAAGTCTATTTAGAGCTAAGCTTGTGGAAAAGGGCCATGACATCCAATCACAAGAATCTATCACTTGTTAATTGCTCATAATTTATTGTGGGAATGGGTCAGATATGTAGAATGTTGTGCCAAAATGGCAAAAGATTAGTGAAATGCTATATACAGAGTAGATTAACTAGCCAAGTAAGCAGGGTTGTGAATCTTAACTGTGGTTAAGCAAATCAGCATTAATTTTCTGTGCAATGACAACTATGTTAGGGATCAAAATAACATGGTGCATGCGGAAACTAACACTACAAAGCTTGGTGGATGATAAATCAGACGACAAAAAAATTATATGATAAAACTGATATAAAAGAAGAAAAACTATCGAGAGAAAAATCTCCCCCTAAACAAAACTCTTTAATGACTACATTGTGGATATTTTTCTGTGCACTTGTGAGAAGCAGAGATCCTTAATTTATAAATATGAAAAACTTGTCTTCCAAAAAAAGGATAAGACATATTAAGTAGATTTAATCCTTTCAGGAGTCTTTTTCCATTCCTTCAAAAAAGAGATTAGAAATTCAGGGCCAATCCTAACAAACTAAACTTTGAATCCTCCAATGATTTGAATTATATAGAATAATAAACATTGTGCTTCTCTACTCCTTCGGGGTAGAGGTAAGGTCTGCCCCTCCCCAGACCCCACTAGTGGGATTTCACTGGGTCGTTGTTGTTGTTGTAGTATTACATAATAATATTAGCAAAATGATATCAACATTCTAAGATACCTAAATTGAAAAGTTCTTTAAATGAGTTTGATTCTTTATTAGATNAAAAAAAAAAAAAAAAAAAAAAAAAAAAAAAAAAAAAAAAAAAAAAAAAAAAAAAGGAGGCGGCATACAATAATAACCATAAAGATGAAATATTACTTGGTGAAACATGCAATGGAAGCAAGTATATAGTGTCCTCTTGCACTAGTTCAAAAATGGTTATTGAGTCTATTGCCTTCCCCCAAACACCAGATAGATGTACAAAGGCACATGATATAATCCTCCATTGTGCCATTGAATTGATAAAATATGATGTTGCCACAGAACCTATTGGCAAGTCAATGGGATCAGTGAAGTTATCTGCTGCGCGGGGGAAGGGGGAGGGACGGGCAATGGTACAACCAAACTCGGATGCCTTGTCTACGTTAAGGTTTTAGCCTCACTTTTGAACAAATGTTGGAATAATAGAGTGATGAAAATTCGCACATAGTCATGGTGTGCGGTATATCAGAAACGAGCACTGATTTGTGCAAATAGAGCCTTGAAATCTGTGGTCGGTGTGCCAGTTCCCTCAGGTTTCGAGGCCAGATCAAGTGCCTTAAATTTAGCTTCCTCATACTGCAGTGCCTGTCACCACAAAAATGCCGCGAAGGTTTTAGTTCAGAAGATGAGCAAAGCTATAGGGAGTGAGGGAGTGAGTCGTAGGCGTGAAGCATTGAAGCTGACCAAAGAAGCAGATAAAACAGCTAAGATAGCCTACTGAAAGACCAAAGACTTATGAGTAATATACCTGAATGCAAACTTCTGCGACATCAGCCCTGGCAATGGTTCTTGTTTCTGTCTGAAGAAGTTCATCGTCCTTTCCAACAAGTAGTTCCCTTATACCACCTTCTTTATCTTGTAATCCTCCAGCCCTGAACAAAGAAGAGAAATGAAATGATGATCAAACAGTAAATTTAAACCAAAAAGCATAGCATGGAGATCATTTAACCAGAATCGTTAAACAGCGTCTGGACTGACATTTAAAATGATGCAGGAACCTAAAAATAAATTTAGTGCTCTGATGAAGATATAAATTTGATTTTACGAGTACAACAACGAGGTAACTACTGAAGTTGATTTAGATTTGAAGTTATTTCCACATAAGCTTTGCTTATCTCCTCTTTTTCCATTTTGAGTCCCACTGAGAGAGGGGCCCTTTTATCGACTTGTGACACAGAATCCACAAGCAAGTGGAAGCATGGTTTAAATGTTTCTTGTTGACAACTCTAGTGAAAACTGAAACGTTTTAACATCTTTCTCAGGTTTGTGATAGTTTATGAAGTTCTCTTTATCTTTGAAATTCCACTTTCCAATATTCTACACATGATAGTATTTAAATTTGGTAAGTTTGTTTCAATTTAGTTCTAGTTCGATTCCCTATGACTTACTCCCTCCGTTTCAGTTTATGTGAACCGATTCTCTTTTTAATCTGCTCCAAAAATATGATCTCTTACTAAATTTGGAAGGAATTTAATTTAAACTTCCAAGTCTACCCTTAATGGGAAACATCTATGGCCACACAAACATATCGGCATGTTCAACACCACAAGTTTCAAAAGAATTATAACCACACACATGTTATGACTTGTTTAGGACCACAAATTCTAAAAGTCTTCGTTTCTTTTTTAAACTTTGTACCCAGTCAAATATGTCCACATAAATTGGATTGGAGGGAGTATTACTTTTTATGCAAGCTAAGTCTTACTACCTATATAATGGTCTAAGCTGCTCTGACGCGGATGCGGGTGTACAATACAGGTGCGGATCTAGAAGTTGGATCCTTCATGATTTAAATTCTAAGATTCAAGGGTACGATCCAAGTATGGATACGGTGAAGGGATTCGTCTAAAACTAATTTTAATATTTAAAATTAGAGTTATACAAATATGTCTAAATTATGAGACATTATGTGAAAAACTTACCAGGAATTCCAACAAAGAGATAGATGACTACTTGCCCTAATTTGCTTCATCTATCTTTTTGACAATATTCATTAGAAATCCCATTGTAAAGACATGCAATTCTTTATATATCCTTTTAAATTAAACACTTCATTTTGGAATCTTCTATAAGACTTCCCATACTAATAGGATAATGCTTTTAACTTAAGGATCACCAATCGAGGTTTAGATGTTTTTTTTTTATAAAGCTAATGAGGCTTAGATATTAGGAATTCAATATCATCTAACCATCTCCAACCTTACACTAAATAGTACACCAAATCCTATTTTGGTGCTCCAACCCAACACCATATTGGAGTGTGAATAGCGTTACACCAAATTTGGTGTAACATTGTTCATCAACACCATTACTATTCATAGATATTTTATTATTATATAACACTTTTAGTTTAACATATTATAAATTTTTACTTTTTTCATTTAGGTACCTAATATATCGAATTATTTTTTATGTATTATCTTTATAATATTAATTTTACATCTTAATTTTGGTGCATAATTTTTATCAATTAGTTTTTGTATATATTATTTTTTATATAAAATTGTAAGTTATAATTGTATAAAAAATATAACCATCACAAATATAAAAAGTGCAAATATAATGTCGTTAATAAATAACACAATGTTCATTAAATAACATAAAATAAATATTTAATAAATTAGTGACTGCCATACATTAAAATTAAAAATACGTTAAATAACACAATAATTTAGAAAATTATTAAAAAAAAAATTTAGTACTCTGGTAGGTTGATTCTACTTCCACTTAAATAACATAATAATTTAGAAAATTATAAAAATAATTTTTTTTTTAGTACTCTGGTAGGTTGATTCTACTTCCACCAATATCATTAAAATATTGAGCGTATGAGGCAGAGGATTGTTGAAATTGCTAAAATCATTTATCCATTATTCGTTTTTGTTCTTGTCGAATAAATTCACGAATATTTAGATTACCAATAGAATCTACATTCGACAATAAAATTTTATTTTCTTTTTTAAATTCTTTTAGTTTAAAAGTTCTATCTTTTATCTCCATATTCCGTAGCCTGTCTGCACTTAACTTTGCCAACAACTCAACAAGCCGATCATTTTCTGATTGGAACATTTTCATAGCAGATGAAAAACCTTCATCGATTGTCCTCTTCATTTTTGCTTTCTTCACCCTGATAGGTCGTTCTGATGATGTGGAATCACCTGCAAAATCCTAATTCAAATTTAGTGAAAATATTGATAAGTTAGGAGATGGTATTAGAGGTGAATCAGGAGTAGGAGTCTCAGACTCCGATGATATATAAGAAGAGTCTTGCTTTCGAACTTTTTTTCTTCCAGCATCGACATCTTTAAACTTCTCAAAATCATTCAACGTAACCCACACATGATCAAACTTAAAAAAAATTTGTAGTTCCGATCTTGCATAAGTAAACATTTTGCTTGATTAATCTACAATATTTTTTTAAAAAATTGAAGAGAAACTGTAAGTAAATATATACAAATAAAGTACAAGTAATTACAAAATAAATACTGACAATATCGTTATCTGAAACACCACTAAGATGCACATTTTCAACTTGTCGTACACAACCATTTAATTTTCTTATAGCCTTCTCAATAACTTGAATTCGAGATTGCCCCGATATTCTGTTGCGATACTCCCAGCACTCATCATTTGCATTATTGTATGATTCTTCCACTCGACCCCAAAAATGATCTCATGTACGCACATTATTGGATCTTGAGAAATATCTAAATAAACTTGGCATAATATCATATCTTCATTGGTACAGTATCCATTAGATCGAGTGGACATTTTTTGCAAGTGATTAGAGGAAAAATGGATTATATGGTTAAAGAAAAATAAAAGTCAACTTCGTATGAACGGGTATATTGGCACTTTAATATATATATATATATAGCCAACTTCGTATGAACGGGTATATTGTCACTTTAGTATATATATGTATCTATATAAGTTGAGCCAAAAATTATCATAATACATACTTAGATTTCATCTCATTGGAAGGATTTCATCTTAATCTCAACCATTGGAAGGATTTCATCCTAATCTCAACCGTCGGATGAATTTCATCCTTATCTCAAATTTATCTTTGGGTAAAATATCTCTACACATTATTCAATGTGTAGAGATAAAGTAGACACAATTATGATCGAATAATAATATGATAGATTTTATCTTGATCTCAATCGTCAGATGGATTTCATCCTTATCTCAAATTTATCTTTACGTAAAATATATTTACACATTCTTGAATGTGTATAGATAAAGCAGACACAATCGACCGGATAATAATAGGATAGATTTTATCTTGATCTCAACCGTCGGATGGATTTCTATCCTTATCTAAAATTTATCTTTAGGTAAAATATCTCTACACATACTTCAATCTATAAAAGTGAACATTATTTAGAAAAGTAACTCAGAATTTCCAATTCATTTCAAAATATGGCATGCATATTTAGGTATGCCCAGCACCAATTTGGGGTAGCAAAATGGTTCAAAAAAATAGTTAACCACCCATATTATCCACTAAAAAATGGGTTGGATAATGAACTTTTTAAAAACGGGTCAAATATGGATAAGAACCATATTATCCATTTAGAAAATGGATAATTAATGAGTAACCAATAGATAACCAATGGGTCTAACTTTTACATTTGTACAACCTCAAATTGGGGATTCCTCAAATTAGATAAACTAAGAATTCTCCCAAAAGTGATCATATACAAGAAGTCATAGATAATATGGGTAACCCATATTATCCGCCGGTTAACCCGTTTTTTATCCGTATTAAATATGGGTCGGGTCGGATAATTGATCCGGTTTTTCATTACCCGTTTCGACCCGAACCATATCCGACCCGACCCGACCCGCCCGTTTGCCACTCCTAGCACCAATGATGACATTAATGTTTGAGATGCGTCTCCAACCTTGAGCACTATTCCCTCCGTTCCAGTTTATGTGAACCTATTTCCTTTTTAGTCCTTTCTAAATTTGGAAACAATGTAGCTTAAACTTCCAAATCTACCCTTCATGAGAAGCTTTTATAATCACACAAATACTCTGGGCCCTTTTTGACTTGTTTAGGACCATAAATTCCAAAAGTCTTCATTTTTTCGTTCCCACTCAAACAGGTTCAGATAAATTGGAATGGAGGGAGTATTTTTTACACCAAAATGGTGAAATTAACTCCAACCCATTACACTATTTTTTATACAAAAAAAAATATCCTTTTTATATTCTTCTCTCTTCTATATTATTTTTTTTTAATATTTAAATTTATTTTTTATTTCATAAAACAAATCCCTTCTTTTTTTCTTTTTACATATTCATCCCATATAATTCATATTCCTTTCTTATATAAGCATTTGATATAATTAATATAGTAAAATTTATTTAAATTTCACATAAATATTCAACTACCGGGATTAGTATATTACTCCTATAAATGCTCTATTAATGCACTACAAAGTACAAAATGAGCATCTTTGTCCTTAATTTTTTAAGTCGAACTAAAAATTGTTCAAATCGGTAATTTTCATCAACTACTATTTCTACTAAAGGAGTTGAACCTTCCCAAGCATCTTGAATAGGTGCATTAAGATCACGCTCGTCCTTGATTATAATATTGTGCACTGTGCAGTATAATACATGTAATTACTATACTATGTAGCACTTCTTTTCTCCAAAAACGTGACGGTCCTACAATAATTGCAAAACTCCGAATGCACGATCAACATCTTTTCAACATGATTCTTGTTTCATCATAAAATATTACTTCTTTTGAGAATGTGGCTCACGAATAGTTTGCACAATAGCAGACTGATCATAGGCTAAAAACTCGTGTTTTAGTCGTTGTAACAACACTTTAATTACTGCATTTTACAAATGTTTGAGCTTAAATGATTATGAATTATACTAAATTCATGATTTATGCCTTGCAGGAAGAGTTTCCAA
>MU743773.1:29228-46107 GCA_026770625.1 Nicotiana glauca | reverse complement strand
AATCAACTTGATACTTGATAATTTAGTTGTTATTTAAGATTATAATTAGCATAATTAAACATCTTGAATTCGAATTTGGCTTGACGGAATAACAATATTGGTGTATTAGTGAGTAGTTGATATAAGTTTCTGTGGATTCGACACTCAACTTATTACTTTATTACTTGTACAACCACGTATACTTGCGTGTGCGTTTGGGACCAACACAGACCATTTTGGATATATACCGTCAACTAAATAATGACCCACATCACATTCTTTTCCTTTTAATGTGGTACTTATACTATCTTGAGCCAAGGGTCTATTGGAAACAGCCTCTCTATCTTCACAAGGTAGGGGTAAGGTCTACGTACATACTACCATCCCCAGACCCCACGGTGTGGGATAATACTGGCTATGTTGTTGTTGCCGTAACATATTCTTTTCCTTTAATAACATAATGGGCGGAGGAGAAATACCTTTAGCAAGATTGGAAAACAAATGTGATGAGTCTACATTAATATCATTATTGGTGCCGGGACTGCCAAAATATGCATCCCATATCCAAAGATCATAATCAGCTACAACTACAAGAATAATTGTTGAGGATCCACTATGACCTGCATATTTGTCCAGTCCATGTTGTTGGACAATTTTTCCATCTCCACTGCATGCAATCTAGACTTCCTAGCATTCTTGGAAAACCACGCTGCTCACCGATGCGAAGAAGCATTGCAACATTGTTAACTATTGGTGATCTCAAATACTACTCGCCAAAAACCTCTACAACAGCTCAACAAAATCTCTTAATGCTTTCAATTGTAGTTGACTCTCCAATTTTCACATATTTGTCATTGGCATCAGCTGGCAAACCGTATGCCAACATGCTAAACACATATGTGTTTTTTTGTAGAGTAGATAATCCAAATCTTCCCATCACATCAGTGCATTGTTCGAAGTTATCATGAGCTTTAATTGCATCAACAATATTAAGGAACAAATTCCGGGACATCCGATATCGACGACAAAACATACCGTCATTAAAGCGTGGATTATTTGAAAAATAATCGAGAAATAAATTATTATCAGCTACTTCACGATCTCGATTATTACCAAATGACCGGGAACGGAGCCAACTCTGAAAACTTCATCATTTTGATATTCTTGCAAATGCTGCAACATATAGTTCTTCATGCAAATATGTTGCAAGATAACTTGATGCTCTTCTACAATAGTATCATCAAAATTTAAAGATGATGATGATGAAGAGGAATTTTCATCATTATAATTAGATGAACCTCCAGTATAGAAATTTATTTTCAGAAGACAAATAAGAATATTTGACTTGATTTTGAAATGAATTGGAATCCTGTGTTATTTTCCTAAATGATACATTTTTATAGATTTAAGTATGTGTAGTGATATTTTACCAAAAGATAAATTTGAGATAAGGATGAAATTCATCCGACGGTTGAGACCAAGATAAAATCTATCCTACTATTATCTGGTCAATAATTGTGTCTACTTTATCTCTACACATTGAAGAATGTGTAGAGCTATTTTACCTAAAGCTAAATTTAAGTCAAGGATGAAATCCATCCGACCGTTGAAATTTGGATGAAATCCAACCAACGGTTGAAATCAAGATGAAATCTAAGTATGTATTATGTCAATTTTTGGCTCTACTTGTATCTATCTATCTATATATATATATTAAAGTGCCAACATACCCCTCTATATGAAGTTGGCTTTTGTTTTTCTTTAACCATATAATCTATTTTTCCTCTAATCACTTGCAAAAAATGTCTACTCGATTTAAAGGATACTCTACCAATGAAGATATGCTATTATGCCAAGATTATTTCGATGTTTCTCAAGATCCAATAACGTGTGTACATCAATCTAGAGATCATTTTTGAGATCGAGTGAAAGAAGCATACAATAATGCAAATGATGAGTGTTGGGAGTATCGCAACAGAAGATCGGTGCAATCTCGAATTCAAGTTATTGAGAAGGCTATAAGAAAATTAAATGGTTGTGTACGACAAGCTGAAAATTTGCATCTTAGTGGTGCTTCAGATAAAGATATTATCAGTATTTATTTGGTAATTACTTATACTTTATTTGTATATATTTACTTACAGTTTCTCTTCAATTTTTTTTAAATATTGCAAATTAATCAAGCAAAATGTTTACTTATGCAAGATCCGAACTACAAAAAAAAGCTTTAAATTTGATAATGTGTGAGATATGTTGAATGATTTTGAGAAGTTTAAAGATGTCGATGCTGGAAGAAAAAAAAGTTCGAAAGCAAGACTCTTCTTATATATCATCGGAGTCTGAGACTCCTACTCCTGATTCACCTGTAATACCATCTCCTAACTTATCAAGATTTTCACTAAATTTGAATTAGGATGTTGCAGGTGATTCTACATCATCAGAACGACCTATTGGGGTGAAGAAAGCAAAAATGAAGAGAAAAATCGATGAAGTTTTTTCATCTGCTATGAAAATGGTCCAATCGGAAAATGCTCGGATTGTTGAGTTGTTGGCAAAGTCAAGTGCTGACATGCAGCGAGATGGAGATAAAAGATAGAACTTTGAAACTAAAAGAATTTAAAAAAGAAAATAAATTTTATTGTCGACTTTAGATTCTATTGATAATCTAAATATTCGTGAATCTATTCGACAAGAACAAAAACGAATAATGGATAAAAGATGTTAGCAATTTCAACGGTCACAACAATTCTCTGCCCCATGCGCTCAATATTTTAATGATATAGGTGGATTTAGAAGCAACCTACCAGAGTACTAAATTATTGTTATAGTTTTCTAAATCATTACGTTATTTAATGTATTTTTAATTTTAATTTATGTCTTATTAAATATTTATTTTTATGTTATTTAATGAATATTGTGTTATTTATTAAGAACATATTGTATTTTATATTTGCACTTTTCATTTTTGTGATGGTTATATTTTTTTATACAATTATAAATTATAATAAAATTAACTTACCATTTTATATAAAAATAATATCTAGGAAAAATTAATTTATAAAAATTATACACCGAAATTAAGATGTAAAATTAATATTATAAGATATTACATAAAAAATAATTAGGTATATTAGGGACCTAAAGGAAAAAAATAAATTTTATAATATGTTAAATTAAAAGTGTTATATAATAAAAAATAAAAAAAAATATTGATGAATAGTAATGGTGTTGATGAGTAGTGTTACACCAAATTTGCTGTAACAGTATTCACACACCAAAATTGGGTTAAAATATCATGGTATAACCAGTTTTCACACTGGTCAATGAAAAATAGCTAGCGTTTACCAAGTCAATGAAAAATAGCCACTATTTTGCTGCAACAGGGACCGGTCCAGTATAATATACGGGAGTTCTGGTGCATTTGTGTACGAACTCCAGCATATTATGCTGGACCGATATACTTTGCTAACTCCTGTAAAATTTGCGGGAGACTGGAGCACCAGTGCTCCAAACTCCAGTATATTATACTGGACTACTATGCTGGAACTCCCGCAAACTTTACGGGAGTTCAAGCATAAGNTTCGCTCAGATTTAAAGTGGCTAAATTTCGATGACTTTTGAAACTTGGCTATTTTTCAACGACGAGTGGTAAATCTGGCTATTTTTGAATTTCTTCCCAAAATTGGTGTAACAGTATTCACACACCAAAATTGTGTTGGGTTGGAGCACCAAAACACCAAATATTAAAATAGGATTTGGTGTAATATTTGTTGGAAATGGTCTAAAGGAGCAGCTTTGGATTAACAAGACCCAAATTCAAAGTGTTTCTATTTCTGTAGGCTCAAATAGATATTTATACAAATATTTAAATGGAACAGACCTTATAATCGTGTATGGAATACCGGAGTCAGCCAGGTATTGTTCAGCCTTTCTCTTCCAGACCTGTAACGTTCATACAAGTTAGTGTGGCAGAACTTTTGGATGAAAACGACTCCAACAAAGAAAGCAGGTCAAAAGGAACTATTTAAGAACCATCAACTAAAACCTGCTAGCAATAAAAATTATTGATTTGCCATAAGCATAACTGAGAAATAGTAGCATCCGCCTAAGATGCAATCAGAGGACTAATTTAGCTAGAAAAGTTCAGGTGAGATGGCCATCGAAATGGCAGAAGAAATACAACTACGCCTCAGTCCCGAAAAAGCTGAGGTAGGCAATATGAATCCTTACCGACCATTTTTCTCCATTTATCAGGCCAAAATAATAGAAGAAATGAAGAAGAAAGCATTCATAAAGGAAAAGAGTCAAGGAACAAACCAATATATTCCCGTTCCCAATACTGTTTAAGGGGTGGTTAGGATTTGTCCCTCCCATTGACCCAACTAGCACGATTTGCTTCACACCAGCAGCTTTAGCTGTAAACATGCATAACGTATGTCTTAGATAAGCAGAGAACGTCATTTATCCAAAGCCAAAAGTGTCAAAGACGATTTGTTACCAGCATCTATTTGGTTCTTTTGGCCAATCCAATCGACCTATAAATGCAAAGTCAATAATTATTTTTTGTCAGACAAAGGCAACTAAAAACCTGTGGATATGAGTAGCCATAGCTTTCTATACCTGTTCAGGGTATGCCCCAT
Source organism: Nicotiana glauca (assembly GCA_026770625.1). Lineage (NCBI taxonomy): Eukaryota > Viridiplantae > Streptophyta > Magnoliopsida > Solanales > Solanaceae > Nicotiana > Nicotiana glauca. The sequence goes on along the minus strand of MU743773.1, from coordinate 41,488 downwards.
CCTCAAAATAGAATTCCGGTCTTCCACCTTGAGTTGGATCAAACCCGGGCTTCATTTTTGGCACAGCACTTGTAAGAATAACAAGAGCATCAATACCCTGTATAGCAGGAATAATACTCTCAGTATCCCTGATATCACCAATATAAACATCATCGGCACCGCCAATTTTTTGTTTGCTTTCTTCCGTTCTAACCAATCCTCTTGCTGTATATTTCTCTGACCTCTCCTTTAACTTCTTATAAACAATTGATCCTACAATGTAAACAACATGTTAATGAGGGAGCCACGGAATTGCTTGATCATGTGATGAACTGGAATATCCAATTTACATCATATCCTAAAGTTCATAGCCAATTGACATGATTGATTCTACCATTAGTTATTTACCAAGAAGCCCAAGAACAAATAAAGCAAAATTCTAAGAGTAGTTGTTGCTTTCGAATTTCAAAATTCAGTATACGAGTCCCTAAGTCATTGTTTGAGAGTTAACATTTTCAAGTTCAGTCATGCGTTTACTTATTAAACAGCCAAATGAAATGATATGATAAAAAACCAATAGACCAACCAAATTCGGAGTTAGAGCATGCAATTTAAGACTCATATTCACCATTGGAAACAATTGACGGGTGATCCCAACTCCAAGGAATAAATAAATAGTCCTAAAATACAACAAAATTTTACATTCTTGAAAGCTATGAAGAGCCTCCTTGATAGATTTGCGAAGCAATGCTTATAGGACAACAATCCACATATTATTGTTATAGGACTTTAACGCGAAAAAAATCTCATTGCTTGGCTCCTATCTCTTCAGTTAGCATTTTTTTTTTTTTTTTGAAGGGAACAAAACGGAAAGATAAAAGCAATATCTTCTAGTACAATGTGTACCACCAAATTTCCATTCAACAATTTTTTTAAATCCAGCAAGCACCTGCTATCTCCCACCAGAACAGGTACCGAACAACATTGCCCACTAAGGGTTAGACGGATGGGAAGAAATAAGATAGTTTTATTTTTGTCTCTGATGGGATTTAAACCCGAGACCTTATGGTTCTACACCCACTTGATCGACCAGTAGACTACGCCCTTATCCGGAATACAATTGTGTAATCATCATGTGCCTTAGCTAGGTCTCATTATGATCATGCTCATACAAATTTCAATACCTTAATCCCACATAACCCGTTAACATTACTTCTAACAAAAAGGCCAAAATCATAAACAAAATCCCCCAGAATTAGCACCCCCACAAACTACAAATACTGAATTCATACCCCTATAGCCACAAAATAGCAGTGGTTACAGCAGTACTCCACGTTCAACAACTTAAAATTTTCAGAAAATGAAGATTACATAATAAATTCTCCAAAAAACCATGAATGACTGTATCAAAATCAAGCAACCCCAAAAAGGCAAAAAGGAAAATTTACCAGTTCTGCCACCAGCACCAGTAACAAGAACGGTACTTGTGTTCAAATCAGCCATGGCCAAAACTGAGAATTTGCTAAATTTCTTGTTTTTCTTTGGAAATGAAACAAATGATGAGGTAGATGCTAGAAGTGAGGACAACTCTGGGTGTCTATGATTTACCAAACTTAATTTATGGCATTGGTAAGGTGATACACGTGTCAAAGCAGCCATTTTTATAGCAAGAAAATTTTAGTCCAATATTCAAGAATCAAGTATATAGTATGTGAACTTAAGAGGTGATACTCGAACCAACGTTGGTGTTATTTTGTTCTATTTTACTGATTAGTGGGTAGTTGGGATTATTGTACATTTTCTTATCCATTTGTCAGATTTCCGTGTGACCAATCACCTTATCAACTACTCATGTTTTTTTTTTCCTTTTTTTTGAGACAGTTCTCGTGAGGTTTTTGGAACGGGGTTTTAGATATAGAAAATTAGCTATTTATACGTGTTATTTGTTATATTACGGATTATAGATACGTTTTCTGTTGTTATAAGTTGTATTTAAGCTACTGTATTCATAAATAACAACAACCCAGTAAAGTCCCACCATGTGGGGGTCTGAGAAGGGTAGTGTGTACGCAGACCTTACCCCTACCCCGATAGGGCAGAGAGGTTGTTTCCGATAGACCCTTGGCTCCGAACTGTATTCATAAATAAAATAGCAAAAATAGGCGTGAATCAGGTAAGTCCAGCTAATCAGTTGTTGTATTCGAGTGTATTCGACAGTATTTATGGCATGAAACATGGGATTACTTATGGACGGATTATTGTATTCGAGTGTATTCACGGCGTGAAACAGGGAATTATATTGTTTTTAAATGGAAAATGAATCAATTAACATAATAGACTCCTAATATAACTCAACAAACTCAATTATAACACACAAATTTTGTATTTCCAGTTATAAAAAAGATTCTCAACCGAAAAATACCCCAAAAACATAGTAATTTTTAGAGAAATTATATAATACATCTTAATACATAAATTATATTAATTAAAAAAAATATATGAATACATTCATGGAATACAACGAGATAGTAAATACAATGAAATACATGGAATACAACGAGATATATTGAAATACAATGAAAAAAAAAAGACAATGAATACAATAAAATACATAGAAATACAGCGAGATACATTAAAATATATTAACAGAAAATTCAAGTTGCTCAGCCCCAAACTCCGTCGTCCACTACAAAAAAAAATAGCGTTTAGCGACGGGCGCATTCCGTCGCTAAATCAATGTTTTCCGTCGCTACAGTTGTTTAGCGACGGATTCAAGTTTGTCCCTAAAACGCTTGTTGCTAATCTCATAGCGACGAAAAATGCTCAACCGTCGCAAAATTAGCGACGGAATATATCTGTAGCAAAGCTTAGCGAGGGAAATAATCATCACTATATTGCTTGTTTCTGTCGCTACTTTGACGCCTTTCGTCACTGCAATACATAACAAAATTCGTCGTCGTTCTTATAGTGACGAAATAGTCCGTCGCTAGACGTGTAGCTAATTTTTCCTGCATTTTGCAACAAAAACCTTTTGTCGCAAATTCGTCGCAAGATTTAATTTTACGTGATAATTTTAGCTACGGAAAGTATCCATCGCTAATTCATTTTTAATATATTACTGATTTTTTAAAATTCTTTTTATTTATTATTTTAAATGTAATCTATTATAACATATTACATAAATAAAAGCTATTAAATACACTTAATAAAAAGTCACTGATATTAATATAAATTAACGATATATTCAACAAGGTACAAAATATATAGCATAATGCATATAACAGTATCGTCAAGTACAAAAAATCCACAAGGACCAACAATAAAGTCCAAACAAAGTAGGCTAAATATGCGAGGCTGGAGAGTTACGGTCATCATCCGAACCCAATGCATGAACCTTATCAATGTTAGCAGTTGTAGAAGACGTAGAAACTGTAGGTGCCACTTCTAACGGGTGGTTGGTAAGATCAGTATTCGGTTGATGTGAGGGTAAGGAAATTAATTCGCGTACCCGCTCAAAGATTACAGGAACTAACTCATCTAGATTCCCTATCGGTGTTGATTGGGCATTTGGAGGTGTTGCTGACGATGTAGCATCAGATCCAAAAGAGTCATGAAGATTTGGCCCGTAGTAGCATTTTGCTTGAGATCCAAGACCAGATACTCTTCTTTTCTTTTCTCCTCCCGCGGCTTGATAATATACTTTATACTGATCAATATCAGATTGAGTTTGTGTTTGTTGTTGTAGTATCTCCTGATATTTTTCCTGTAGAGAGTTAATAAGAGCATTCAATGTACAAAATGAAAAAAATATATGAAATTAAAGTCAATACAATTATTAATTAGTTATCTTACATGTACGATTCGGGATTTCTCAGCAACAAAAGATTTTCCATTGTAATGTGTATGGACGTAATGCAACTCACTTGGTGTTGGATCACGATCCTTTTTAACAACCTATACAAAAGTTATTCAATTAAGAAGATAGAGTAACAAAAGGGTATAGTTGAGCAATTACGAAGATCCATTGCCTATACATTTCCCATTTTGTTTTCCTTTTTTGTGTATGAGGAATCCATGCAAACAGAGTCAAACTAGTTTCATCATCAACACCTTCAATTTTCCACATGCTAGCTATGTGGCATGGTTTTGGTTTAATGTGTCACTTGATACCTGATTTCAGTCACCAAAACCATGAGAGAACCAAACATAAAAAAGAGAATCATCTATAGCTTTTAGCTTTAGCTACTTCTTCTCTATCAAAGTTGTCTAGGAATTGAAAAACTAAGAATGGCTCAAGAAAAATTGAAATTTCTTCTAGGAACTTGGTTGCTCATACTCTACTTTTTCACAAGTGTTTTTGGTAGCAATAATACTCAAGATAATAATATTTACAGAAGGCCTATCTATAGTTACTCCACTTAAAACCATAGTAGGCCTATCTACAGAAAGCTACAGTTAAATTGCCAACAATGAACAAGGGTAACTACTTAGAATCATTTGGCAATAACATAATTATTGAAATAGACAGTTGTTATCTGTCCACATATTTGGCAACCAATTTTCAGGTTATACAAAATTGGTAGGCAACTGATAATTGAGCAAGTCCCTCAACAAAAGTACAAAGAATAAGCTCTTTCTTGGAATTTCCTTCTTTTAGCCTATCTACCTGGGAAATTCTTGCATATCCTAATTTCTTACAAATCAAGACTCCAAACAGTTAAAATGTAACAAATATGCTATGTCATGCATTCCTCAAAGTTATCATTTCAAATGTAAGATGTATACACACTCAGAGATCCAGACATTCATATGTACTCACATAGAAGAAAATCAGACCCAAGTAATAGGGATTAAAGAGTGAAATCCAAGTTATTGTACAATTAAGGTAGACAGAATACCTGCTTAGTATTCCACGTAAACAATAATTGTAAATCTGCTGATATGTTCAAGGTCAAACTGATCTGCATTCAAGGAAAAACATACATTATATAGTCAAACTTCTTTGAAAAATTAAGTAGTTCATAGAATCGCTTAATCAACGATGTTAACTAAGAAGCTTAACATAGCTAACAATTTCATGTAGATCAACAAAATAAAGAAAATAAACTGATACCATCAACAAAATATCATAAAAATGATAACAACATTCAGAAGAAAAATACATTAGAGCCAAATAAAGAAAACACCTCAAATTAAGAGTTCCTTTTGAAATTTACTTCAATAAAACAACTTAAAACCTCGTAAAGACCTGATCTTGAATGAGTAAAAATTTGTTAAATAGATTCTTCATGAATACATACATGTAAATTCACTAATACATATATATAAATGATTAAACAACTATTATTTTGTAATAGCAATTGCTAGAGGATAACAAAGCAAGCAAGAGAAGTAACACAATCCAAACTTGCATCACAACATGTCCTGAATTTTGTCCTGCAACAAATACACATATGTTGTTAAAATATTCCTCAATTTCGAGTATAAAAAGGAAGCTTCAAACTATTACTATGCAAATACATCCAATCACTTTCGAAATAACATATCTACAGGAAAATGAGCAGGGCGTATAGTAACTGTTATTGAATCCTCAAGATCTTGCCCCTTCCGTGGGACCTCAATTAACTTAGTATCTTGATACTATAAGTAATTGTATGAAACTCAAAATATAGAAAGGATATTAAACAAAAGGATCTTTTCGGAAATTATGTAGGGATAATTCATCAATAGCACCAATCACTTATTTGGGGAACGATACCAATCAATAGTTATTACCATGTGAATTCCATCAATCATGGAAATGTTTGCCTAAGCAAGCAACTTCAGATTTATTCCTCCATAAGCAAAAGCTTTGAAATAGACCAAATTATTGATTTTAATTGTCTTTCTAATCTTCTATGTAAGTTTAAAGGTAAGTAATGAGGGTATATAAGCATAGATCACTTATACCGAGCAAATATACATCCATATCAGATGCAATAGAACTTTAAGTAGTTTACATGTAATAGATGCAATAATCTAATAATTAGAGCTTTTATTAGATGCAGAAGTTGTGATAACAGTGTAACCTCTCTCCATAGTTGGACTCCTCATATACTCCTTAGGCTATTTAAACTTAAAACTCCTTTTACATCCTTTTCACCCCTATTCTGCAATACCGATATTAGTACTAAAATTCAGCAATTTAATTACTTAAATAACATAGCAAAGCAAAGCAAAAAAAAAGAACATATAAAATTCATGGGAGAAATTCAATATTAATTACAAACTAATTGGAGAAAAACAGTTATACTATGTTGACTTTAACATAAAGCACATTGTAAGCATGAGTACAGTGAAAACTTCCACTCTGGTGCTGAATTCATCTTCACTGGTGCAACTATTTTCTAGCTTGTAGTTGTATACATTTTAAAAATTATTTTCACTCCAATCCTCTTCTGTATTGCTTACTCTCCACTGTTTACTTTTGTGATTATCAATGAAGCTTGCATTTCATTTGCTTTGTTCAACCAAATAGGAAAAATGACTTGGCAAGTAATATCTATCTTTCAGTAAAATATTTTCTAAAAGAATACTTTACACACATAGTCGCTCGCTCGTGCCATGCTGATATGGGTGTGTGTGTGCGCACATATAGAAATAAAACAATTAAAAGATATACAAAATCCACAATATAAGCCTAATATTAGTCCATACCTAATTATTTTTCAGGTATCAAGTCAGCACCACCTTGACAATAGTCTGCTGCCCTAGAAACTCCCACAAGTTCATACTTTCTCTCCCTATAAGCATGCAAACAATCTTATTCGCATCTTATAGAAAAAAATGCATAGGTAAGAATCAAATCTAAATTGAGTAAGAAAATTATAAAATAAAGTCGAGGATATAAAATGAAAAATAATGAAATTACATAGAGGGAATACACTGACAAATCTCACAGAAGCTTACCAATCAACAAAATGGGAATTCAAAGTACAATTAATAGTAAAAATCAAGTTGTACTAATCTAATCAGTGCCAATTGATATGTAAAAAGCTTGATTGATTGCCGAGAAGAGGTCAACGAGTTGTTGAAACTATCTTCCTTTCACCGGAGAATTTCATCAGACATTGGAACTTCATCAAACACATTGGTTGCATTAAAGCTCTTCCCTTGATAGTTTATTTTTCTCCCAGTGGCAAATTTCTGTAGCCGCTGCGGGAGCAGTTATGTTACTAAAGCTGAAAATTTTTAAAGAGGCATTTTAAAAAATAACCACATTTATGACGGAATCCATAAAGGAACACGAAGAAAGATTCAATATCAAAATCAGGCACATTTAACTACAAACAATAAAGCATAAAATATAAAATTCAGAGGCAAAATGAAGCTTGTAAATTACATAATTCAGATTCTAAATCAATCACCTCTAAACAAAATAGAATCAAATGTTCATATACTCATCAAGAAAGAAGCAGTAAGCACAAAAGAAAACTAAATAGAACTTAACGATCCACATACAAACCGAAAAAAATAGAGAAATTTTGAAGTGAATCTAAAAGCCAATGACAAACGCAACTGGAGCAGAAAAGAAAAAACAGAAGATGAATGGTTAAAGAGAAAATAGTTTTGTAGCTGAAAATTTTGAGTATGAGGAGACCAAATTTTCCATTGAAGACATCCGGTGGAATTTCAATTTGGTCAAACCTTCCAGTTCTTTATCTTGGAAAAGTCAAGATGAACTGATGAAAATATATATATGAGTAACTTAGCTTAGAAAAATTAGAACCTGAGATAGAGAATCTTTGCGGTAACTGTTTCTTCCTACACCAAAATTGAACAAAATAAAGCGCACACCACAGACATTAACCCTAGATTTACGCCCAATTTTTTGTATTTGAAGTAAAAAACTCACATTGTTGAAGAGTATTGATAGTGGGAGTGTCTGATAGAGAGAAGAGAAAGTGGGCGTGTTGCCCTGATTGTATCGAGAGTGGGAGTCTGATAGAGAGGGCTAGGCGTGTTGTCCTAATTTTATTTTTAGGACAAATTTTAGCGATGGGATTGGCGACGGATCCAATTTCTGTTGCTAATAGTAACTAATGAAATTTTATTTTAACGAGCAACGGAAATAGCGACGGCCCTAATTTCTGTCGCTAATAATATCTAATGAAATTTTATTTTAAGAAAACTAGCGACGGAAAATTTTGTCGCAATAAACTTTGGAATGTCTTGATAAGTGAAATAACTTTAGGGACGGATTTTTGATGTTCAATCTGTCGCTAGGTTTTAATAAATTTTTGTCGCCCCATTTTTATCGCTAATTTTGTAGGTAAAATAAAGGCGGTAACATTTAGCGCCAATTTTAGCGACGAATATAAATTTTTGTCGCTATGCCGTCGCTATGTTTTATACGAATTCTTGTTGTAGCTTATTTGGCGACAAACTACAAAATGTGTCGCTAATCCGTCGTTATTTAGTTACGGAGTATCTCTTGTCGCTAAATTTCGTCGTTAAACGTTATTTTTTTTGTAGTGGTCTTTGTTCAAGAACAAACACTAATTTACGGTGAATCCGCCGTCGAGCAACTGTGGTAGAATAAGGACTCTGTTAAAGCTTGAATCTTGTATTGAAGATAACAAAAAGTTGTATTTGTGGAGGCTGAAAATGATTGCATTGATTTCTTCTTTCACATCCTCTCATTGCCTAGGGCAGTGTTGTCGTTCTTCTTAAGGAGAAAGTGATGAACTCCCCTGTTGGAATCTCTTCAGTTCCTCTTCTATTGATTAGTGACGAAATTTGACGAAACCATATTTTCGAAACCATATGTCTAACATATTTGAATGGGTAACATATATGCATGCTCCGATGGAATTGGAGAAATTAGGATCGGAGAGAACGTAGATGATGTGGGTGAGAGGAATTTTGAGATTGAGCATCGTGTTTTCAGGGCATGGGGAAGAGAATGGCATGTATCAAAATAAAGAGGAAAAAAATAGTATAACTGAATAACATATTTAATGGCTTACGGTTAGAAAGTAACCAAAAATGGATATTTTGCTATAAACATTAAAAGGTATCTATAGAATATAATTTCTTTAAATGGTATTTATTTAAAATAAATAAGGTTTCTTTTGCTATATGAGGTAAAAATTTCTTAGATATATAGTCTAATTATTGGGCCATCAAGTAAACCTCATGGACTGGGATGAAATTCAAAAGTAGCTAGATTTATAACTGGTAATTGAAAAATAGCTATAGTTTCAAAGGTAATCGAAATTTAGCCACTTTTATGTAAAGATAAAATCTGAACCGGTAAAAATCTGAAAATATTTCAGCATAATATGATGGAGTTCGAATAGTTTACATATAAGCTTCCAGCATAATATGCTAGAATTTTATAATGTGCTTGAGTTACATCATAATATGTCGGAAGTTTATATGCAGGAGCTCCATAATCTCGCATATTATGCTGAAACTTTTCGTGTCACGACCCTAAATCCGGACCCGATCGTGATGGCGTCTCTCGTGAAGACAAGGCCAGCCGACACATATCCAATTCATTTTAAGAAATTAAGATAGTACAAAATAAGTTTTTAGCATCATAATAATCCCAAAACAAAGGTGAATTATACAGTTTGCGGAATAGGCATAGCCTGACATCGGGGTATCACCAGTCATGGGCATCTATCATAAAAACTACAAGTCTGAAAGAGTCTACATAACTATTATATAACTAAAACAGGAGAAAATAAGATAGAGGGAGAAGCACTGGGCTGCGAACACCCAGCAGCTACCTAGTGAATCTCCGAAGTCTGCTAGAAGCTCTCAACCCTCGCAAGCAGGACCTAAAGCGTCTGAGTCTGCACGTGGTGCAGGCAGTAACGTGAGTGCTCCAACTCTTTATAAATGCAGACTGAGCAATAAGAAATCATGTAAAAGCACATCAATATGCTATAAAGAAGAAGTAAAACCAGTAAAAGCAATAAAACAGTGAAAATATGCAAAGTCACTTTAGTTCAGTTTAAGTTTCTTTAGAATGCCTTTTTAATAGTTGAGCAAGTAAATGACAGGCAACTAGAAAAGATGAACACATAAAGAACCCCTCCCCCCTGGTACAATACCAACAAAATAAGCCCTTCAGGTAATACATGGAACAATATCAGCCCCTCGGGCTATATCTCATATCACAATGGGTACCCGCGCTCACTGGGGGTGTGCAGACTCCTGGAGGGACCCCTTATGGCTCAAGCGCAATATCAAACCATCTCGTGGCATAGGCTCTCGGCCTCATATCAACAAGTCACCTCGTGGAGTACAATATCAAACCCTCGGCCTCATAATCATAATCAGTGTATCCTCACAACACAGGCCCTCGGCCTTACTCAATCAGAATCTCATAAGCCACTCGAACAATCGTAAAATATGATGCTCAACCCAAATTATCATTTAATGTATTAAAATAGAGTAGACATGGCTAAGTTATGAAAACAGTAAAATATAGCATGACTGGGTACAAGTATAAAGTCAAAAACGTGAAGAAATATCAGAAAAAATCCCCTAAGGGTCAAAATAATTGGCACGAGGCCGAAATATAGCATTCATCCCAAAACATGATGATAGAAAATAGTTTTCAATTAAATACGCGGTAAAATAGTCATTCGGGACAGACTAAGTTAAAATCCCCAACGGTGCACAATCCCACACTCGTCATCTAGCAAGTGCGTCACCTCAATATAGCACAACGATGTGTAATTCGGGGTTTCACACCCTCGGGGTCACACCTTCTTTTTCCTACCCCCGGAAGGGTATAAGGGAGTTTTTCTAATTAAAGTGATAATTGAAACGAAATTATTATTATTAAATTCATAGTTACCACTTGAGATAATTTATGGTGTCCCAAGTCACCGATTTTGAATCCCGAATCGAGGAAAGATTGACTCTATTTTTGCAGTCCCCCAACAAAAAAATCCGGGTAAGGAATTCTGTTAACCCGGGAGAAGGTGTTAGGCATTTTCGGTTTCCGTAGTTTTAGCACGGTCACACAACTGTTATTATTTGCCTATTATCTGATTTTAATACATGTTTTAGCCTATGGTAGATTTTAACTTATTAGCCGCTTTTAATTAATTTTGAAAAATTTCAACGTTATCTAAAAAACAACTTGAACTATGCCACATGAAATGCACCCGCGGTACATGACACATTTTATTTAACGTTGTTAAAAATTGGATTTAGGTCACATAAAATGCACATTCGAGTTTAAGGAAATTAATTTAAATTACTCGCCAAAAGCAACTATGCGCTTTCAAGTTTGCGAGTGCCATGAAAAATTTAACTAAATGACACACCTCGAGTTCTAAAGGATTAAAATTAATTAAATGAGGGTCATGGGCTTTGACATTTTATTTGGCATGGCACGCCTCAATTTATTTAACGGCGTCTAATTAATTAAACGCTAAAAGAGTTGGTATTTTTACTATTTTTTTTAAAACTAACGTTCACACTAACTTAAACAAAACCTTTGCGTTAAAGAAGAAATCAAATCTGTTTGCTTAACAAATGGCTCGTGCCATCTACAACAATTAAAAGGGAATTTAAAGAAGATAGGCTTAAACATAATAAGGCCCTTGATTCACATTTCAGGAGGCCTCAAAGTCCAGGCCCCAAAGAATGGCCCGAGTCTTCCCAGAATTAGAGTTAGGGAATGCAGGACTCGAGGTCGAGTCCCCACGGCACACATACAGTATCGAAAAATTAAAAGGGTGTCAACATGAACCCAACTAGCTGTCAACAATGCACAGCTATACATGCCATCATATTTAAATCAATTCCAGCTAACTCAATGGACATTTGTATGAGATTCCAACTTTAATTAAGCCCTTTTTCTATACATACAACAACAAATAAAAACCTTATGGGATTATCAAATAAACAAATCTGAGTTTAACATCAAACTCTGCTTAAACATGCTTACAATCACACCAATAGTAATTATGTACATAGCTCGACCCTTAAGGTAATCACCCAGACCAACACTGCTTTATGTCAAATTAGACTTTAAAAACTCGAAAATTCGGACGCATGTGGTCATGCATGCCACAAAATCAAAGGTAAGGTGATTTGGGATTTTCGGTTTTCGAACTTTGATTCGAGATTCGAAGATATTGAGATGGATTTGAGGGGAACTATGTTGAGATTTGGAAAAAGGAGGGTGAGAGGGTTTTGGGGTGTTATTTTCAGGTGGATTGGAGTGGTTTATGGTGACACCGCTGGCGGAAATGGTGGAGGTTTCAGGGGCG
>MU743773.1:0-14691 GCA_026770625.1 Nicotiana glauca | reverse complement strand
GAATCGAAAATGGTAATTGATTGTGACCGTGTGGCTTGCTTGCATATATATATTTGGACTGATTGTAGACCGGGCTGCACGCCGCAACGAATGCTACTTTGTCATTGCGCTTGGGCTGTAGGAGCCCCTCCGGAGTCTGAACCCCCACAGTGAGCGTGGGTACCCAATGGATCGGGCTGTATGCCGCAGCAGTCATGTGTATTGTATTGCATTCATACATTGATATCTGTCTGTCATTGATTTATTGTTGCTTATTTTTAAATGTGCTAAGAGGATAATTTGAGCTTTACATTGTGGTATTTCGAGATTTCTTACTTTCAGTCATTATATATGTCTATTACCACTGAGTTGGAAGTACTCACTTTACTCTCTGCACCATGTGTGCAGATTCAGGTGTTCCGGAGACTTAGCTGAGCAGTCGCTGTCTTCCAGATTTTTATTAGAGTTGTCGAAGTAGCTGCGTGACATTCGCAGGACCCGACTTCTCCCCTTTTATTCAGTTTTATTTTCGCATTCCAGACTTATGTTTTTTTTCGAATATTTGTTATTCCGTTGTTTAGAGGCTCTAGACTTGTGACCCCAGATTCTGTTGGGAGTGTTTTTTTAAGATGTTTCAGTCTGTTTCGTCCTGTTTTTATTATAAACATCGGCTTATTATTTTTAAAACTGTTAATTCCCTTAAATTGTCAATAATGAGTTATCAGGTTGGGTTCGTGAGTGATATTTGGTCAGGCTTGCCTAGCTATATGGTTGGGCGCCATCACGACCGGGGTTGGGGTCGTGACACCTAGTTTCTTTGCTTGGGGACTTTTGGATTTTTATTTTGATGGGACCGAATCGTGAGGCTGCCTACGTATCCTTAAAAGGAACTAGGTCGAACGTAGTTCATGTGAGTACTTTTGTTACAATTTTCCTTTTCTTTTTTCTTTTTTCTATTTTTTCTTTTTCCTTTTTTTTCATCTCTTTTTTCTCTTTTTTTTGAATTTTTCTTTTGGAATGAACTTTCTAAAATAAACCTATAGGGACATGAACTCTTTTTTTTTCTTTTTTTTTTCCGTATAACTCTAACTTGATTCCAAAAGAGAGAAGGTCAAAGAAATTAGTACATGCTCAAAAGGGTATCAAATGGTGTAAGTATTTGGGTAGTTGAAAAAAGGCCTCCCAATACCTGCAAATGCCAAGTACAACACATGCGACTTAAAATGAAATTTGAAGATCATGCACAATATTTCTTTTGCGGCTTCGGAATTGGTATTACTGATATACCTTCCACTTTGCTTTAGCACCTTGTCAAGTACAGAACCCTCGTTGGGTGATTCCCTTTTCATAATGGATATCCTCCGTCGATTCGAAAAAACTTTCCTGAATTTATCATGTAACTTGAGATGCACTTGAACTCAAAGTTGCTTACTTCAAATAATCCGGTATGCACTCTCCTTTAACAATTCTTGTTGCCCCATTTACTTTCCCAATTATCTCCCCCAGTTTCATATGGCTCAGGCTTCAAATGATCTCAAAATATCCAAATTTGTACTTATTTCCCTTAAATATCCCTAAAATGTTCAAAATTGTTTTGTTGCTCCATGATTAAACTAAACTTTAAGATCAGATCTAGAATTATGCGTGCATGTTATGTCACCAGAACCAGCATGATGAGAACTATAAAAGGAGAAGATAACTAAACAGAGGTGACTAGAAATAACAGAAAACAGAAAATTGCATTAGACAAACGGTGAAGGGGTTTGAACAACAAAACAAGAACTAAACTAGGGTTACAACCCTGGAACAAACCTAGACAGTGCTAAATGAGTTACTATGACTAAACAAACCAGGCAAAATAAAAGGATAGAAGGTTTTGAGCCACAAGACAATATCCGGATTACAACCCTGAAATAAACCGGACAATAAAAATGACAACAAAATAAACCACCAAGACTCCTCCCTGGTTAGCCAAGAAAGGAGCATTTTTCCAATCACCAAGCTCAACATCTTAGCCACTGAGTTCTGCATCAACAATACTAGGACCTTCACAAGTCTTCATCATATTATTCTTAACAAATTGCCTTTGGGTTCCTTTTGCCGGCTCGTTCTTAAGATCAACCCCTGATAGCACTGAAAGCTTTGCAGCATGTGGACCTCCGAGGATCTCAGAAGAATTCTCATATTCCTTTTCAAAACAAATCATACCCACCATATACGTCTTATTACGAACATGCGATAGACTTTGGCTAGTGTCTGTTGCATCTGGATTTTGCACGACAATGCCATATGCATCAATAAACTTCTGAATTGCATTTTTCAGGTGCCAACATTTTTCTGTACTATGACTCAAGGCATCAGAGTAATATGCGCACCTTTGAGAAAAATCAAACTTTTTTGGCAGAGGGTTTGGCATTTTTATCTGAATCAGCTTCAACATGTCCAATTGCCTCAACCTTTGGAACAAACTGGCATATGATTCTCCGATAGGGGTGAAAGCCTTTTTTTTTTCAGTAGTCTTTTCAGTTTGTATTCTGGCCTTAGATGGAACCTTTTACAGGTAGGTGGCTGATATGCTTGAGGGGGTGGGTAAGACATTTGGGGAAGTGGTGCGGGCTATCGCGGACCTCGTGGGTGTAGAGCATATGGTGGTGCATTATGGATAGGGTACTGGGAAAGTGATGTAAGACTTTAAGGGTTCTGTGGAGAGAAGTAGCATTGGGGAGGATCATCTGGTGTACAAGGATATCCATGGGGTCGATGTCGAGGCTGAAAGCGTTGAGCAGGAATGCCCAGCGGATCATCTTTTCTATTTCTCTTTCTTCCACCCAAACTTATTGGGATGTTCTGAATGTCTTCCGTAGTATCTTTCAATGCCGAATAACTCATGATTTTGCCTGACTTGATTCCCTCTCTACCATCTCCCCCATTTTTACCACATCACTAAAAGGTTTACCCAAGGTCGGAATTAAATTACTGAAGTAGGTGGCCCCTGGGCTTGTAGGAAAAGCTCAACCATTTCTTTTTCACCAATCGGGGGCCTGACTCGAGCAACTTGCTCCCTCCATCTGAGACCAAACTCCCTAAAGCTTTCCTCCAATTTTTTGTACATCTTAGATAGGGAGGAAGAGGAGCACAGACGCCCCGATTAGGAGGTGTGAGAGGTTGATATTGGAGGGCCTACAGAGAGGCAGAGGTAGGCCAAAGAAGAGGTGTCAAGAAGTGATTAGGCAAGACATGCCGCAACTTCAGCTGACCGAGGACATGACTCTTGATAGGAAGGTATGAAGGTTGAGAATTATAGTAGTAGAGTAGGTAGTGTAGAGTGTTCATAACTTTAGTATTGACACGCAGTCTCATTTTCTATTGGTAATAGGTTTTTATGACTAACCATTGCTTTCTTTCATTGCTGATCACTTTACTGTCTTGTTGTGTTATTCTGCTTTTATATGCCTTTTTGATATTGTCTCTTCTTGCCTATATTTTTATTAATGTGGTACTTATACTATCTTGAGCCGAGGGTCTATCAGAAACAACCTCTCTATCCTCACAAGGTAGGGGTAAGGTCAGCGTACACACTACCCTCCCCAGACCCCACGGTGTGGGATAAATACTGGGTATGTTATTGTTGTTGTTTTTGTTGTAGATAGGGAGGAGCGGTCTGGGGTAATGCTTAATTTGTATTGAAAGTGTCGAACAAAATCTTGAGCCATGTCACCCAATGTAGGCCACTTACCGACATCTTAACGATTATGCCATTTTAAAGCTGCCCCAGTCAAGCTCTTACTAAAATACGCCATCAAGAAATAATATTTCTCCCCAACACTTATCATTTAACTTCAATAAACCCTCAAATGAGCTACCGAGTCTCCACATCCACTATACAAGTTAATCTTTGGCACTTTAAATCCCGCGGGCAGGCGAACGTTAGGGAACATACACAATTCTTTGTAAGACATGTTAACCTGGCCTCCCATCCCTTGCATGTTCTTTAAGGACTATTCTATGCTTTTCAGCTTCCTGAATACCTTATCTCGCCCTTCTTTTCCTACGAATTTTTCACTTTCAGTATGAGGCTCAACCCGAGGACTCTGCTTGTATGAGTCGGGAACCTTGTAGGCAACATCTGCGGGATAATATTGGGCATCATGAGCTTTGAGTGGGTGTTCATTGTTGGGGTAGTGGATGAGACATGAGGGCAATTTCTGGGAAAGGTAACTGGAGGATGAGTGGTAGAGCTACTAGGGTGGTTCGGAAAGCTGTGATAAGCAGGTGGATCTGGAGAGTATGGGGGATCATCTGCCACTATGACCGAAATTTGGGTAAGGGCAGCGTCTAGGAAGCTAGGTGGTGGCGGGGGTGATGCCTTCCTAGTCATCCAAGCTTGATACATGTTCGTCATGTGTTGTCTTAACATCCTTTCCTCTTCAACCAACCCATTCCCCTGTTGAACCAATTGCTTTTGGGCACATGTATTAACCAACTCAACTCTGTTGTTGTCTGCCATTGTCTTTTGACTTTATGTTGTATAGAGGAGTTACTACTTTAAGAACTACAAACCAACCACCCTTCTGCTATGAAAATAACAAAATGAAGCCATCACGTTAGCGTTAGGGCATTTAACATTAGATAATATCACATAATGTGCAATGCACCTAGCCACAGTTATCGGTTCTAAAATGACTTCGAGGGTACGAAGGTCAGTTGACATCATCCCAACTTGTTCGTTTCAATCTTCTCTTTTCTTTCTTTTCTAACACTTTTTGACTTGCTCATTTTTCTTCCCCCTTGTTTTCTTTTTCTTTTTCTAGTTATCATTCTTTTCTTTCCTCTCATTTCTCACATCCCATAATTTCATCTCTTTTTTTCCTTTTTAATTTCTCATTTAATAAAAATAATAATTCAATCGAACCCTATGTAGGTTGCCTACGTATCATGACGCTACATGAATCAGATCTTTGCGTAGTTCAGGAAGATCAGGAATAAAGTAAACAGACTAACGTTCTCATTTTCTTTTTCTTCTTTTTTTTCTTCTTTTTACCTTGATGACTACTCTAATTAGAAAAGAAAAACAAAATAAACAAATCTCTTCTTTTTTTTAATTTCTAGACTTAACGGGCATATTTTTTTTTCTTGTTAAAATAAATACTCTATGGGAGATTATTAAGGAAAAAACCCTACAAGAGAAAAAATATTTTTGATTCTTTTTTTTTAGAAAGGAAATCTAAAGAATAAACCAAAAAAATATTTTGAATTTTCATTTGATATCCCTGAAGAAAGAGCACGAAACGAAAAATAAACAAGCTAAAAAAATATTTTTGGATTTCAGTTTCTGATTACCTAATGAATAAGTTTTAAAGATAAACAAAAGATAAAGTATGTTTTTTTCCTATGTACAATATCCTAAAGTTCTAGTGAAAATAAAAGAATTTTTTTTCATTTTTCGTTAGTTTCCGCAAAGAAGAACATCAAAAGAAAATCATTTTGGATTTTTGCAATTAATATCTTAAAAGAAAACTTTTAAAGAGACATTAAAAGAAAATTCTTTTTATTTTTTATTTTTTAGTCTTAATATACTAAAAGAAATATAAAAGCAATTTTTTATTTTAAGTTCTAGATATTAATTTCCTAAGGGAAAACCACAAAAGATTTTTTTGAATTTCTAGAGTTAGTATTCTAAAGAAAACATCTAACAGAAATGCAAAAATGCAAAATCTCTTCTTTTTTTTTTGGAAATTTGGATTTATTATACATTTTTTCAAATAAAAAAAGGAAATACCATAAAAAAAGACTCGACATTATTGTACAAAACTAGAAGGTAAAAGATGACATAAAAGAAGAACAGACTCAACAAAAAATATCTCCTTAAGCAACTCATGGATGAGCAATCGTGACTGGATGGTCCCAGGGTGTCTGCCATGCTCAAACTCCGAAAATAGACCCACACCTGTATGAGAAAATTAAAACCAAATAAATTAAAGACCTAGAATGCTATGTGAGACAATACCCTTCTTATTAGACACATGCAACTATGCAAGACATGATTGAGGCTATTTTTGTAAAATAGCTTATTTGGCCAAAAGATGGCTAGAAGTGCAAAATTTGGCTAAGACCCCGCAAAGACAAGAACCTAAGATTCACTAGGAAGACCGGACCCTATGTGGGTTGCTACGTATCACGCCCCGATATGCGAGAATCAGGTATGTGTAGTTCGGGCAGATTGGATACGGGGAAAAAAAAAACTAATTTAGGAAAAATATATTTTGTCTTTTCCTTAAAAATGATGAAACATGTAAAATCTTTTGGATTTTATCTTTTTTTTTTAATTTTGATTTTCGGAAAATGATGAAAAAATACAAAATCTTTTTAAATTTTTCATGGTTGTTTTGTCATTTTCTTAACAAAAATGTAACAGAAAATATAATCGAGCCCTACTTGCTTTATTTTCACACTTCACCCTTTATTTTTTTATTTGCCCTCAACTATTATTGGTCCGCCAAATGACTCTTTACCTTTGAAGAAATGCAACATGTAGCACATAGGATGCGTCAAGATGGTCTGTTATTTTGGGTACATCTGTCCTAGACGGAGCCAACCCCTGTGTTGAGTCCCCAAAGTCAAATGCACGTGATGCAAGCAAACGTTCCTACTAGGAATCCGGCATGAAGCTGTGTTATTCTAGGTTTAAAAACTTGGGTTTATTTGTTCTAGACCTGGCTTACCCGAGTGGACAGCTCGAGTCGAGGGGGGCAGCGTACCGAGAATACAGAAGCTTCACAGGCTTTGCAACTTGTCCGAACCTCATTCTAAAATTGGAATGACTTTAACAGAAGAGAAGTCATACGAAGTGCACACTTTCCAGATGATTTAGAAGACTCAGATAGAAGAGGGGTTCGTTGCGGTTTATATACAGTTCAATAATATCAAAGCGGTAAAAAGCAACATTTAGCGCTTTAGGCTCAATCATTTAAATAAAATCAGATAATAAAATAAGACAAATATAATAATTATTCTAAGCTCGAATTCTTGAACCCTAAACCAGAAGTTCTGGGTTCTTATCCCCGGTGGAGTCGCCAGAGCTGTCACACCTCCTTTTTCCTACCCCCGGAAGGGTATAAGGAAATTTTTCCAATTAAAGTGACAATAGAAACGAGATTATTATTATTAAATTTAGAGTCTCCACTTAGGATAATTTATGGTGTCCCACTTCACCGATTTTGAATCCCGAATCGAGGAACGATTGACTCTAGTTTTGCAGTCCGCGAACACAGAAATATGAGTAAGGAATTCTGTTAACCCAGGAGAAGATGTTAGGCATTCTCGGATTCCGTAATTTTAACACAGTCGCTCAACTGTTATTATTGGCCTATTATCTGATTTTAATACATATTTTAGCCTACGATAGATTTTAACTTATTAGCCGCCTTTAATTAATTTTGGGAAATTTTAACGTTATCTAAAACATATCTTGAACCACGCCACATGAAATGCACCCGTGGTCCACGAC
The DNA here is from genome assembly GCA_026770625.1 of Nicotiana glauca. Lineage (NCBI taxonomy): Eukaryota > Viridiplantae > Streptophyta > Magnoliopsida > Solanales > Solanaceae > Nicotiana > Nicotiana glauca. Next base: position 7,205 of record MU743773.1, on the reverse strand, counting down.
ATATTTTTTTTAACGTTGAGAATTGGATTTAGGTCACATAAAATGCACACCCGAGTTTAAGGAAATTAATTTAAATTACTCGCCAAAAGCATCTACGCACTTTCAAGTTTGCGAGGGCCATGAAAAATTTAACTAAATGACACACCTCGATTTCTAAAAGATTAAAATTAATTAAATGAGGGTCATGGATTTTGAAATTTTATTTGGCATGGCACGCCTAAATTTATTTAACGGCGTCTAATTAATTAAACACTAAAAGAGTTGGTATTTTTACTATTTTTTTTAAAACTAACGTTCACACTAACTTGATCAAAACCTTTGCGTTAAAGAAGAAAGCAAATCTGTTTGCTTAACAAATGGCTCGTGCCATCTACAACAATTAAAAGGGAATTTAAAGAAGGTAGGCTTAAACATAATAAGGCCCTTGATTCACATTTCAGGAGGCCTCAAAGTCCAGGCCCCAAAGAATGGCCCGAGTCTTCCCAGAATTAGAGTTAGGGAATGCAGGACTCGAGGTCGAGTCCCCACGGCACACATACAGTATCGAAAAATTAAAAAGGTGTCAACATGAACCCAGTTAGCTGTCAACAATGCACAGCTATACATGCCATCATATTTAAATCAGTTCCAGCTAACTCAATGGACATTTGTATGAGATTCCAACTTTAATTAAGCCCCTTTTCTATACATACAACAACAAATAAAAACCTTATGGGATTATCAAATAAACAAATCTGAGTTTAACATCAAACTCTGCTTAAACATGCTTACAATCACACCAATAGTAATTCTGTACTTAGCTCGACCCTTAAGGTAATCACCCAGACCATTTTCTTGTCCAAATGACTGTAAACTGATTAATGACTTTAAAACCAATAATGATTTTGTAAAGTAAAGACTACATGATTTTCAAATAGTAGAATACACTTACTAGGATTAAATACAACTGAAGATTTCTTACCCCACACTTATGCATATCGACTCTAGCAGACTCAACCAGAATCACAAAAAAATAATACTGATTCCCAACATGCTAACCTAGATTTAAACAAATTCAATGCTACTGGACTTAATAGCTGCACTGAACCCACATCTCATTCATAAGAACAATATCTCAGTTCATTCGAGCAAAACAAACTGAAGGACAGCATATTCATACAAACAGAGTATTAACTCATCTAAAACCAAATGACTGAAGGCAAACACTTATTCAGTGTTTCTAACAGAACTTAAAATTACCAGAGAAAAGATAAAACAAGCATATGAAGAAACTTAATTTATTACATGAGCAAATATTTGCAAAAATAACGTCTATGTACAAATGTGTCACTGATTTTCAAACTCAATACAACAGCTTCAAAGCCTTTCATTTCAACATGTTAATGAGTTGTACATAGCTCAACCCTTAAGGTAATCACCCAGACCATTTTCTTATCGAAATGACTGTAAACTGATTAATGACTTTAAAACCAATAATGATTTTGTAAACTAAAGTACTACATGATTTCCAAATAGTAGAATACACTTACTAGGATTAACTACAACTGAAGATTTCTTACCCCACACTTATGCATATCGATGACTCCAGCATACTCAAACCAGAATCTCTAAAAAACAAATGCTAATTTCCAACAGGCTAACCTAGATTTAAACAAATTCAATTCTACTGGACTTAATAGCTGCACTGAACCCACATCTCATTCATAAGAACAGTATCTCAGTTCATTCGAGCAAAAAAAACTGAAAGATAACATATTCATACAAACAGAGTATTAACTAATCTAAAACCAAATAACTGAAGGCAAACACTTATTCAGTGTTTCTAACATAACTTAAAATTACTAGAGAAAAGATCAAACAAGCATATGAAGAAACTTAATTAATTACAGGAGTAAATATTTGCAGAAATAACATCTATGTACAAATGTGTCACTGATTTTCAAACTCAATCCAACAGCTTCAAAGCCTTTCATTTCAACATGTTAATGAGGTGCAGTGAGTACCTGGTTACAGCAAGTAAACAACACAAAAGCCTGAAGTTATGAAGCAGCAGCAGTAGCAATTCAACAAAGAAGAAGCAACAACAGAATCAGCTCAAAAATCAGCAATGAAACAGTGATAAAACAGCCTTTAAACCATCTTTGAATCCCAGAATAAGCTAGAAATTCTTTGAAGGTTTCAGAATGGAAAGACTAATTACAGAACTAGACCAATTTTCCACCAAAATGCAAGAGTTTTGAAGTTCTTTTTAGCTCAGCCATTTGTAACTTTTCAGAATTTTTAGTCTCTCCAAAAAAAATCTTCTTGAGAATGAAGAAACCACGACTTTATAAGCAAGCCTTAGGGCAGCCTAGATGAATTCAGTTTTGCTCATTAAATCCTTTCCAGTTTTTATTTTTGCTATTTATTCCCTAAGTTAAAAACCAATTTTTCAGAACATCCCCTAACCTACATTCTAGGAAGCTTCCCCATTCGGTTACTAAAGATTCCCTAGCCTAAAATTCCTAGATTAACCCTTTAACCCCTGCTATTTTACTTCAGAAACCAAATGGGTCAAGTTGATCCAGTAAATTAAACCCAAATGAACGGGCTTCTCTTGCCAATGATTCATAAATGACCCAAAGCCCAAATAACAACTGATCCAAACTAAATTTTGTAATCAACATGGAAGGCAGAAGAAAACAAACACTTAAATGATTTCAAAATTAAAAACCTAACCTAAATGACTGATTTTCTTTTTAAACTAAATCGCGAGCTATAATTAAACTATATTACCTAATCAACCACAGCTAATTATATGATTAAAAGAATTAGAAAGTGTGACCTAAATAAAAGCTAGAGAGACAAGATACACGTATCAAACAAAATTAACAAAAATTTAAACGAAAACTGGAAAACCCCACAGAGAAATACGAACACCAAATAATCAAAGTGAAAAACCTAGGTTTAAAACTTTCATCGACTTTCCAGTCAAAAACAAAACACTCATGAAGCGGAGAAGAAAAGAAAGGAGCATGAAGATGAAGCAACACAAAAGTGGATAGAAAGAAAGAAAAAAATAAATAAAGAAAGCTTACCGACTAAATTCGACACCAACGCTGGACTCCTTGATTTAGCACAACAAGTGTTAATTCAAGAACAAGCGACCAACACTACTTTATGCCAAATTAGACTTTAAAAACTAAAAAATTAGGACGCATGTGGTCATGCATGTCACAAAATCAAAGATAGGGAGATTTGGGGTTCTAGGGATTCGAACTTTGATTCGAGATTCGAAGAGATTGAGAGGGATTAGAGGGGAACTATGTTGAGATTTGGAAAAAGAAAGGTGAGATGGTTCTGGGGTGTTATTTTCGGGTAGATTGGAGTGGTTTATGGTGACGCCTCCGGCGGAGATGGTGGAGGTTTCAGGGGCGGCGTCTCTAGGGTTCCTGGGGTGAGAGATGATAAGGATTGAGAGGTAGGGTTCTGAGAGGATGGGGCTAATTCAGACAGTTAAATACGTATGGGGTGACGAGTTCCGATCCGTTGAATCGAATGAAATCAACGGTTGAAATGAGAGGGGGTGGAACGACGTCGTTTTGGTTATTGAGTGGGGCGGACCGGGTTCTGCTATGGAGCGTGGGCCGGCCTGAACGGGTTTGGAAGGGAAATCATTTGGGCTGCGATATCAGTTGCCCAAAATCAATTAGCTCTTTTATTTAATTCCCTTTCTTTTCAATTCAATTATTTTCTTTTCTTCCCTTTTTTCACATTAATTTAAATCCTAAATTAACTCTTAAATAAAATTAATTTCCCATAAATTAATTCCTAAATTAAAAGAAAAAACTGCAAAACTCGAAATTAAAGAGTTAAAATGTAACACGAACTATTTTTATGATTTTTCATATTTTGTAAAACAACTAATTACTAATTAATCTAACGATATAAAAATTAAATCCTAAATGCAAATGCAATGTAATTTTTGTATATTTTCATGAATTTAATAAAAGAAACGTGCATAGACAAATGCAAACAATTAACAAAAAATGCTACAAAAATCTATGAAATTACAAATAATGGGATAAATTTATTTTGTTTGAATTTATAGGAGTAATTCACATGGGACAAAATTTACGTGCTCATACTCAGGACAACATTTAAAATCATTACTCACCTCAATCTGGTCCAAACTCTAGCCTGCGACGCCTTTGCCCCTCGAATCGGCCTTAACTCGTGTCGAATCTATCCAAAATCAGAATCACGATGTCAAAATATCCAAGGGAATAAATCCCATGCGAAAATAATTAATTTACAACATAAATCCCGAAATTTACCAAACCGACCCCCGGGCCCACGTCTCGAAATTCGATAAAATTCACATCAATAGATTCCTTATCTCCCCACGAGTTCATACATATCAAAAGTCTCAAAATTCGACCATAAATGACCCCTCAAATCCTCAAGCCTAAGCTCCAATACCAAGCGCTAGTTTCCTCAATTTTAACCCTTAATTTCCACTAATACCATGATTAACCAATGAAAAAATGATCATAAACTCAAGTAATGAAGCTTAGGGAACTTACCCAACTGTTTCTCCTCGATTTGCCCTTGAATTCACTGCCCTAGCTCGTTTTTTGTCTTAAAAAATGGAGAACTTAGCATTCGCGAAGGAAACATTATATACTTTTGGCCTAGGGATTCCGTATCCGCGATCCCTTTTTTCGCTTCTGCCGTTTAGACCACCGCACCTGAGGTTTCCACTTACTTGACAATTTCCGCATCTGCGGTAGAAAACCTCGCACCTGCGCTACCGCAGGTCACTGCTTCTGCGATTCCTGAAGATCTTCCTCTTGGCCGCATCCGCGGCTCGTTCCACACTTCTGCGAGCTCACACTTGCATTCCCCTAGCCGCATGTGCGGTTATGACAGTAGACTACAACTTCAGCTGCCATTTCCAATTTCCATTCTTTCCATCAACCACCTGAAATCACCTTGGGGCCCCCGGGGCCTCAACCAAAAGCACAAACATATCATATACCACTATCCAAACTTATACCACTTCAAAACACTTCAAACAACATCGAATCAACCAAATCACATCGAATTCAAGCCTCCGTTTTCAAAATCTTTCTAATTACGCCTTTGATAAAAAAGTCTACCAAGCCACGGCCGAATGACCTGAAATTTTGCACACACATCCCAAGTGACACAACGAAACTACTGCAACTCCCAGAATTCCATTCCGACCCTATATCAAAATCTCACCTATCAACCGGAAAACGCCAAAATTCCATCTTCGCCAGTTCAAGCCTAAATCTACTCCGGGCCTCCAAAACACATTCCGATCACAATCCTAAGTTTCAAATTACCTCGCGAAGCTATCCGAACCATCGGAACTCACATTCGAGCCCTCTAACACATAAGTCAACATCCGGTTGACTTTTTCAACTTAAGCTTCCTCAAAAGAGACTAAGTGTCTCAAACATCACCAAAAACCTTTTCGAACTCGAGCCAACCAACCCGATCACACATAGAACCGACAAACTAAGCAATAAGAAGCAAAAATGGGGGAAACGGAGCGGTAATTCATGAGACGACTATTCAGGTCGTCATATTCTGTGTCCTGAAGTTCCAATATAATATGCTGGAAGTTTATACGCAGGAGTTCCATAATTCCTCATATTATATTGGAACTTCCCGTGATTTAGCGAAACATTGGCTATTTTTTAATGAATTCACAAACGCCAGCTATTTTTGATTACCAATCTAGCTCGTGCTATTTGGTCACACTCCATCAATTGGCCTTCAAAAGTTTTTTTCAGTCATATCGAATCATCAACGCCTCACAGAGTTGTTTATAAAGTCAATAACAATGTTATTTCTCGTATTGACTTTTTTTATACTATCGAATAACCTAAACGATATGACATGTAAACTTTATAAAAAGTAAAATTTGTAATGTTGAAATATGACAAATAACCTATTTAATAGTAAAATTGGCCTAGTGTAAAATTTATTTACAACGTTGGATATTAATTAAACTTTTTCTCATATTCCATCAGGAGGACAAGAGTATGGTAAAAAAATCATGTGAATATTTCATTCGCAAAGTGGGTTAGAAATCATGAAAAGTCAAATTTTGATTAAATGAAGGGATTTTTACAAAATAGCTAGCCAAATTTACTGTTTAACTTCTATAGTCGGTATACATAAAGTTATACATCGAATATATATAATTAAACAAATATTATACATATATAAACTATATATCCACCTTCTTAAACACCTTAAACAACCCAAATACACGGTGCATACGCCCACCTTATCGTGGCTGAAGCACATCCAATTTTAAGGCTTCCAAGGCTCCAACCATAAGGCAGTATTTAGATTGTCTTCGAATTTCAAATTAAAAATTTAAACTTCAAGACAACTAGGGTATTTTTGTCTTGAAAAATTAAATTGAAAAACTAAAATTCAGAATGCATTGATTATTAATTTCTACGTAACAATCCTTGAGAGTGACCAACTGGCGGCATTTCTACGATCATAAGACATTTTGTCCATCTTTGATGAGCCGAAGGCACAATCCATTCACTGGGCCTGACAAAAGATAGTTAAGCCCAAGATATATAGCATACAACCTTACTTATTTTTTATATGAGTTTTTTACGTGCTTGATCCTTTTTTAATTATTATTTATAAAAATAGCATCATTTATTGTTTATTCCAAAAAGAGGACTTTTTTCCCATTAATGGCACATTATAAAAATTAAGCTCAACATCTAATAAGTTAACTCACTCACTAATCACAGGAAGTACTTTTTTTTGTCCATCTTCATTTTCCCTTTACAACATTCATCTTCTTCACTCCATATTTTGAAAAGTTGCTGCATATTTCAATGCCACTCAAACCAAGATGTATTGATTTATACATCTTTTATACTCTGTGTATCAGGTATCACTTTAATTCAAAATGTATATTTATGAATATAATTTTTTTATATTTATTTGTGAAGTGCTATCTTATCTTAAGAGGTATTTTTAATGTATACTGTATTTATATTTATATATATATATATATATTGTTTTTTATATATTTATATACTATCTTAATTAAATTTAAGATATATATTTTTATGTATATTTTGCATGTCTAAGTGTCATCTTAATTGAAGATGTATTTTTTATGTATATGTTTTGTATATTTTATATGTGTTAATTCA
>MU743772.1:0-19586 GCA_026770625.1 Nicotiana glauca | reverse complement strand
CATAAATATTTTTTTGTATTTTAATTATGAGTTATTATGTGACTAATTAATAAAAGATGCAACATACTTCTTAAATTACTGAAAATTATTTTATTTGATATTTTTGGAATAATTTGCTTAGGGTAAAAATCACGTGCTCACAAGGAGGTGTGAGCGGTTGGCCTTGGTGGGTACGAGAAGAGGTAGAGGGAGGCCTAAGAGGTATTTAGGGGAGGTGATCAGGCAGGACATGGTACGACTGCGGATTTTTGAGGACATGGCCCTTGATAGAAAGGTCTGGAGGTCAAGCATTAGGGTTGTAAGTTAGGGGGCAGTAGAACTTTCCTTACTTCATTCTGGGGGTGAGGCGGGGTTGGATTAAGGTTGATCTTAGATAGCTTACAGTTTATGATGAATACACTCTGTACTTGCTGTTTATCTTAGCCCTGGGCCTTAGATACTGGTTACTGTTATTGCATGTCTTTCAGCTTTTGGTTGTTATGCTTCCGTTACTATTACAGTTTCTACTGGAGTTACTAATGAGTTGTCTTTTCTTGTTTTCTTGTTTTTTTATTTTTGTTTTTCTGAGCCGAGGGTCTATCGAAAATAACCTCTCTGCCCTATCGGGTAGGGGTAAGGTCTGCGTACATATTGCCCTCCCCAGACCCCACCTGGTGAGATTTTACTGGTTAGTTGTTGTTGTTGTTGTAAAGACTTCCTCAAGTCAAGCAGATAAAAAGAGGGATTGTCTTGAAACTTCTTTCTCTGAGCAGTTGTCCAATGCAAGTGAAGATATTAGAGAATTGAAAGCTCTCTTGGGTGAGAAAGAAGTTTATGCTAGTGAGCTTGTGCAGAATTTAACCCAAGCCTAAGAAGACCTCCGGGCTTCTTCTGATAAAGTTTGTTCCTTAGAAAGTTCTCAACTTCTTACAAATCTGCTTTGGCTGAAAATAAGAAGTTGAAGAATGAAATTGCTGACTGGGAAAGAGATTACGAGATCCTTGAGGATAAGTCTGCCATGGAAGTGAGTTGGGAATTTTTGAATTCTCGTCGTGATACCCTTGTTGAAGCTAGCCAAGAGAATTTTAACTTGGAATCTGAGTTAGCTAAAATCAATGAAGCTATTGAGAAGGCTCAGCAAAACCAAGATTTTCCTTCTCCCGTGGCCGAAGCTTTTGCAAATATTGAAGTTGATACGGGTATCCCCACTCGTTCAAGCCAAGTTGAGCCTGCTGCTGTTAGCCAAGTTGAGCCTGCTACTGTAAGCGAAGTTGAACCCGCTGCCGTTGATGCACCTATTTCAGTTCCTTCCTCATCTCAGTGACAAGTTTAAGTCGTTTGAATTCTTTTGTTTTTTCTTTTTCTCAGGTACCTTTTTGGAAAGTTGTGGTTAAAACCATTGGTCACATTTGAGGATTTGTTTCGGAAACTTAAGTCCTCGGAACTTTCATGGGTCAACATGTATAAACAATTTTATGATTAAGTTCATACTTAGTCTAAGTTCTTTAATATTAAGAAGTTTCCTGTTATTATTTCGAACTTCCATTTTGTTTATTCTTGCCTTTATTTCTAAGGACTTAAAGAATAATTTGCATTTTTATTGTTCCAAAAATGCTTTTGTTAACTTCGTGAATATTTAAATTAATCATGAATTTTATAAAAGAGGGCCCTTTTATATTCGATATTTAATGAAGAAGACGTCTCAATTTCATAACGGTGTTGACACACGATAAAAGAAATAGGAATACTCATATTTCTTGAGATAACTTTGACAAGTTTTTATTTGAACTTTGTCTAGTTTTGAATAACACGTTACATGTATTTGAATTACATCTATAACTTTCTCGTAACCGTTTTTCTTGTAACAGATTTAAAAAAGAAAAATAAATACGAGATTTTTATTTATAACCCGTTTCAATACATTGCCTTTACCCTAACTATGGTAAGGTACTTTTTAAGGCTTAGCTCGTAACTTTGCTCTATACTTGACTCACTCATTGAGTGAACTTTTTAGGCTTGATCTTCGAATTTTTCTCAATCTTCTTTGCCTTCTTTACACATGCCTGTGTATATTATATAGTCCCCCAAGTGTTTGAGCGCTGAAGTAAGAAGCCTCGAGCACTTGATTGTTCCTCTCATTTGGTCCTTTCCCTGAAAAGGAAAAACATACGGGACTCGAAGGTGCTATTATAGATATAGACTGCTTAACCCGTTTGAATTTCTATCAGAATAATTGTAACCCTAGGCCAAAAAATTTAATTTATTCCACGTTCCTTGCAGGCCGTGACTCATCATTTAGCACGAGTTAGCTTTTTGCCTATCATCTAAAATCGTTAATAAAATTTTAACAATTCAAAAAATAAATTTTAAAATACAGATACTTGACCGTGGGTATTCCTTAGAAATAATATCTCTTCAGGTGAACAACATTCCAATGTGAAGGTAGTATCTTACCATCCATTGTTTCTAACTCGTATGCTCCTTTACCTGCAATATCACGAATCCTATAGGGTCCTTCTCATGTTGGACTTAATTTTCCCGCATTAGCTGCCTTTGTAGATTGAAAAACCTTTTTAAGCACAAAGTCCCCAATTTTAAAGAATTTGAGGCGTACTTTTTGGTTGTAGTATCGTTCTATGACCTGTTTCTGTGCTGCCGTTCTTATTAATGCAACTTCTCTTCTTTCTTCAAGTAAATCAAGATTTACACGCATTTCCTTGTCGTTAGACTCTTCTGATGCATGTGTGAACCTTGTACTCAACTCTCCTATCTCAACTGGAATTAAATTTTCAGCTCCATAAACCAATGAAAATGGTGTTTCTCCTGTACTTGTCTTTGCTGTTGTGTGATATGCCCATAAAACACCAGGTAACACTTGTGGCCAATTTCCCTTGGATTTCTCTAAATGCTTCTTTAAATTATTGATAATGACTTTGTTTGTTGACTCAACTTGTCCATTTCCTACCGGATGATAAGGTGTGGATGTAATCCTTTTAAATTGCCAGCTTTGTAAAAATTCTGTGATTTGAGCGCCTATAAATTGCGAGCCGTTATCACACACGATTTTCTTTGGTACACCGAACCGACATATGATATTTTTCCAAATGAAATCTCTGACCTCCTTTTCTCGTACCTGTTTAAATGCTCATGTTTCTACCCATTTAGTAAAATAATCAGTAAATACGAGCAAAAATTTTACCTATCCTTTTGCTTGTGGTAGTGGACCTAAGATATCCATTCCCCATTTCATAAATGCCCATGGTGTAATGACTGGATGTAGTAACTCCACATGTCTATACATATTATTACCGTACCTTTGGCATTTATTGCATTTATCCATGAAACATTCCGCTTCTTCTTCCATTTTAGGCCAATAATAACCTGCCCTAATTAGGGTTCTTAACAATGACCTTCCTCCTGCGTGATTCCCAAATTCTCCTCATGTATTTCTCTCATTACATATTCTGTCTAAGAAGGTCCGAGGCATCTTGCTAAGGGACCACCAAACATTTTTTGGTAATGATTGCCTTGCTTTAAGCAATACCGAGCTGCCTTTTTTTGAAGTGTATGAGCTTTTTTCTTATCTTCAGGGATGATACCATACTGCAAAAAAGCAACAATCTCGTTCCTCCAATCCTAAGTTAAGTTATTAAAAATTACCTCATTCTTATCGAGGTCGAGAACTGAATGAAATAAATGAATAACTGAAGCATTTGCATCACTTGCCACGTTTGCCGCAGATGCAAGATTAGCTAGGGCATCTGCTTCAACATTTTCATCCCTAGGTATTTGCATAACTTTCCAGTTTTGAAACTGTTTTATCAAATCCCGTACCTTTTCTAAGTACTGCTGCATTCTTGCTTCCCTGGTTGTATAAGTCCCTAGCATTTGATTAACTACGAGCTGTGAATCACTTTTAATTATAATCTAATTTATGCCAAGTTCTCATGCCAGTTCTAAACTTGAAATCATAGCCTCATACTCTAGCTTATTGTTAGTTATAGAATGATATTTAATAGCTTGTCTAATGGTTTCACCCGTAGGTGGTACCAAAACAATACCTAAACCTGCACATTTTACTTTATATGAACCATTAGTAAATAAGGTCCAATTTCCTGGGTTAGGTCTGTTGAACACCTGCAATTCTTTTTCTGCTTCTAATTGCATCCTTTGGCTAAAATCAGCCACGAAATCAGCTAACACTTGAGATTTTATAGCAGTTCTAGGTTGATATGTGATATCATATTTACTTAATTCTATAGCTCATTTAGCTAACCTACCTGACAACTCATGCTTGTGTAATATATTGCGTAATGGATAAGCAGTTACTAAGGTAATAGGATGACATTGAAAATAAGGTCTTAATTTTCTAGATGCCATGATTAATGCAAGCCCAAGATTTTCCAATTGAGGATACCGCGTCTCTGCATCTAATAAAAATTTACTGACATAATAGATTGGAGATTGTTTACCTTGATCCTCACGGACTAAAATGGCACTTACCGCTACTTCTGAGACATCAAGGTAGATGAGCAATCTTTCTACAACGACCCGACGGATTGTTTTTGGAATTTACGCCTCGATCCCCCATTAACCGCTTCCCCTAAGTTCATTTCTGCTATTTTGGTTTGCCGGGACGTTCGATGTTAGGATTCGGAGTGTTTTGGGACACTTAGTCCCTAAATGAGAGCTTAAGAGTTGAAAAATGGCCCATAATCAAAACAGTGTGAAGACGACCTCGGAATGGAAATCCGATGGTTTCGTTAGCTCCGTTAGGTGATTTTGGGGCTGGCAGCGTATTTGGAATGTATTTTGGAGGCTCGTAGCTCATTTAAGCTTGAAATGCCGAAGTTTGAATTTTTGAAGTTTTCGGTCCGATAGTGAGTTTTTGATCCGAGGGTCGAATTTAAATTTCGGAAGTTGCAGTAGCTGCATCATGTCATTTGGGATGTGTGTGAAAAATTTTAGGTCACTCGGGCGAGGTTTGGTTAGGCTTTTGATCGAAAGTGTGTTTTGTAGGAATTTGAAGTTCTTAGGCTTGAATCTTTGATTTAATCGGATTTTGGTGTTATTTTAGGTGTTTTAAGGATTGGAGCAAGTCCGAATAATGTATTAGGTGGTATTGGTGCTTTTGATTGAGTTCCCGGGGGCCTCGGGATGATTTCGGGTGGTTAACGGGGAAAATTTCTAAGTTTGCAACAGCTGGTATTTTGATCCTTCTGGTATTTTCGCTTCTGCGGTTTGGGGACCGCAGAAGCGGAGCCGCAGAAGCGGATCCCTTATCGTAGAAGTGAGATTGGTCTTCCCCTTCAGGAACCGCAGAAGCGGTTGGTTGTCCGCATAAGCGATACCGCAGAAGCGGTTATTTATTCACAGAAGCGGAATCTGGCCTTTTAAAAGAAACCGTAGAAGCGGGCAGTGGTTCGCTTAAGCGGCACCGCACAAGCGGTCCCTTGTCCGTAGAAGAGGAAATGACTGTTCAGAAATATTAATTTTAAGGGTTTAATTTCATAAGTTTGAAAATCGATTGAGAGCTCGGGAGAAGGCAATTTTGAGTGGATTTTGAAGAGAAAATCATTGGGTAACGTTTCTTTAATCCCTTTTCTTTATATTTCATCATTATATAGCTAAATACATCATCAAAATTCGAATTTAGGATCAAAATTGATTAATTTGGGTTAAAACTTCATAGACCAAACTATTGAGGTTTGAGGGGGCATTTGGCCTCCGATTTGGGAGATTTTTATATTATTAGACTCGTGAGAGTACGAGGGTTCTGAAAATGTGAAAATTATTCAATTTCGAGATGTTGGCTGGAGGGGCATTTTGGTCATTTTACCTATTTTCGCGCCCTAGCTTTAATTTTAATAGTGGAATCAGTTGTTTGCAATATTATTTACGATGTGTAATTGAATTGAATAGATTTGGGCCATTTGGTGTCGGATACTTGTGGCAAAGGCGTGGGTTCTATTGATATTGAGCCGGTTCGAGGTAAGTGGCTTGTCTAACCTTGTGTGGGGGCCCTTTCCCCTTAGGACATGTTCTGAATATTTGAATACCTTGTACGTGAGGTGAGGAGCGCGTGCAAATTGTTGTAAACCCGTTTCTACTTGGAGTATTTACATTGAGATTTTCTGTTTACTTGTTCATTTAAACTGTAGGTTTAGACCTGTGCTAGCTTAGAGAAGCATGCTTAGCCGACTTACTTGCTTAATTATTTAACTATACTGTTTGCACTCTGTGAAGCATGTTAGGTTAGAAATTTCTATTACTTTTACTGGTTTAGCATTTATTCTGAGATTATGAGTTGTTGTGGTGTGCTTTAATACGGGACGGTTTCTCGGGAGATCCCCCTGTACTTAACTTATTCTGGATTGAAGGTGCGGGATACCAAGAGATCCCTGGCACGTGTTTCTATATATATATTGGGATACCAAAAGATCCCCGGCTCATTTATTGAGGATACCAAGAGATCCCTAGTGCATATGTTGAGGATACCAAGAGATCCTCGGCTATTATTCCTGGTTGAGGGCAGTATTTACTTGTATTGTTACCGTTACCTTCTCTTACTATTCTCCTGTACTTATCCGGTTTAGATTTTTGCTATAGAATTTATTTATATTGTTTTCGTTACCTTATTATTTATTATGTTTATCTCAGTAGGGCCCTGACCTTCCTTGTCTCTACCAGACCGAGGTTAGGCTTGGCACTTACCGCTGTGGTGTACTCATGCCCTTCCTGCGCATGTTTTTCTTGTGCAGATCATCCAGGTACCTCTACTCAGATGCACTATCAGTGAGGCAGGAGGATTTTGGAGGCTTCGAGGCAGATCTAGTGCGTCCGTAGACCGACGAGTCTCCCTCTGACTCTATCTTTAGTATGTAGTCTTCCTCTCTTTCGGTTGTTAGAATATTCTGGAGTTTTGGAGCCATACTGTACATTTCTATAGCCTGTGTTGCCCGTGAGTTTTCGGGTCTTTGGGTATTTCAGTAGACTTGTGTTATTGAGTTATACATGCCGAGTGGCATACCGTACAGTTTCCTTCTAGTTATTTAAATTGGTTTACTTTGTTTTTCCACAATTATTATACTTTCGCAATATTTGGCTTACCTGATCGTGGGGACTAGGTGCCATCACGACATGTTCATGATCGGTGAACTAGGGTCGTGACAAGTTGGTATCAGAGCACTAGGTTCATAGGAGTCACGGAACACAGGCCGGTTTATTAGAGTCTTGCTGATCGGTACGGAGACGTCTGTATTTTTCTACGAGAGGCTATGTAACTGTTTAGGAAAAATCTTTACTTCTTTTGAATTCCTTGTCCTGTAATATTTTGACATCAATTCTAAACTACTGTCTTCTGTTCTCTCATAGATGGTGAGGACACGTGCTACACAAGAGGACCAGGCACTCGGCCGCCGTCAGAGGTCGGGGCCGAGGTAGAGGTCGAGGACGCGCCCGTGGTGCAGCCATAGCACCTGCGCGAGCTGCCGCCGAGGTACCACCAGTAGATTTGGTCGGAGCCCAGGCACCTGGCACACATACCACATCTACTACTACTCTAGTGCTCCAGGAGACTCTGGCTCAGTTCATGAGCATGTACACTACCTTGGCTCAGGCGGGGTTGCTTCCCCTCGCTGCAGCCACATCCCAGGACGGGGAAGGGGCCTAAACTCCCGCAGCTCGCACTCCTGAGTAGAGAGTGCAGATGGAGCACGTCCTAGAGGTTATTCCTGTACCGCCTGCAGCACCAGTTCAACACAAGGATAGGTCAGCTGCTTCAGAGGACAAGCAGCGCAGACTTGAGAGGTTCAAAAAATATGATCCTCCAGTGTTCAGTGGACTAGCATCAGATGTCGCCCTGGGATTTTTGGAGGAGTGTCGTCGCATCCTTCGCACTATGGGCATAGTGGAGTCTAGCAGGGTTTCTTTCACCGCCTTTCAGCTTCGGGGAGCCGCCTATGACTGGTGGCGTACTTATGAGATAGACAGTCCAGTCGAGGCTGCTTCACTGACTTGGACCCAGTTCTAAGACATGTTCATGAGAGGGTTTGTTCCCCAGAGCCTTAGGGATTCATGGCGCACGGAGTTTGAGCAATTTTTCCAGGGTGCTACGACAGTTTCAGAGTATGCCATCCATTATACCAGGTTGGTTAGACATGCATCGGCTTTGGTTGCCATAGTTCGGGAGAGAGTTCGGAGGTTTATTGAGGGTCCCATTCCGCCCATCCGGTCTAGCATGGCTCGAGAGTTAGAGATGGATATTCCTTACCAACAGGTAGTGAGCATTGCTAGGAGGATTGAGGGTATGCTCGCCAGGGAGTGAGGGGAGAGGGAGGCCAAGAGGTCTTGAGAGTCAGGTCACTACTCTGGTGCCCGTACCCAATCAACAGGTTGTTATGGTAGGGGTTATTCTGGTCGCCCTGTACATTCAGCTTTGCCAGCAGCCGGCAGTACTCCAGCTCCGCCTGCACCTCAGGAGCCTTATTATGCACCTCCAGTTTCTAGCGTGCCTCCTAAGCGGGGTGCTTTCAGAGATTAGTCCAGCAGGCCTAGTTCTAGTCAGTCACAGCCACCGCGTCCTCCCAGAGCTTGCTATGAGTGTGGCGACACCCGTCATATGGTGAGGGATTGCCCTAGAGTTGGGAGGAGTGCACCTCCACAGACTGCTCAGCCACAGCGTGCTCCCTAGAGTTCTCAGGCTATGGTCCCAGCTCCCACTGCTACCCCACCTGCCCAGCCAGCCAGGGGCGGAGGCTGGGGAGATAGAGGCCGCCATCGAGAGAGGGGTCGGGCCAGATATTATTATATTCCTGCTCACACTGAGGCAGTTGCCTCCGATTCCGTCATCACAGGTATTATTCTAGTTTGTCACAGAGAGGCATCGGTTCTATTCGATCCAGGCTCTACTTATTCGTACATGTCTTCTTATTTTGCTTCGCATTTGGGTATGCCTCAGGATTCTTTGAGTGCCCCCGTTTATGTTTCTACTCCTGTGGGAGATTCTCTTGTTGTGGACCGCATGTACCGGTCATGTTTGGTTACTATTCGTGGTTTTGAGACCAAGGCGGATCTATTATTACTCGGTATAGTCGATTTTGATATTATTCTGGGCATGGACTGGTTGTCACCCCATCACGCTATTCTTGATTGTCATGCCAAGACCATGACGCTGGCTATGCCAGGTGTTCCACGTATTGAGTGGAGTGGTACTTTAGATCATACTCCCAGTAGAGTTATTTCTTTCCTTAAGGCTCAACGTATGGTTGAGAAGGGGTGTGCCACATATTTAGCTTATGTGAGAGATGTCAGTGTTGATACCCCTTCTGTTGATTCAGTCCCGATGGTACGGGATTTCCCCGATGTGTTTGCAGCTGATCTCTCGGGCATGCCGCCCGATAGAGATATCGATTTTGGCATTGATCTGTTGCTGGGCACTCAACCCATTTCTATTCCTCCGTATCGCATAGCTCCTTCTGAGTTGAAGGAGTTCCTGGGTAAGGGTTTTATTCGGCCCAGTGTTTCGCCATGGGGTGCTTCTGTCTTGTTTGTGAAGAAGAAGGATGGTTCTATGCGTATGTGCATTGATTATCGCTAGTTGAACAAAGTTACATTGAAGAACCGTTATCCTTTACCTTGTATTGATGATCTGTTTGACCAGCTTCAGGGCGCACAAGTGTTCTCCAAGATTGATTTGCGCTCAGGTTACCATCAGTTGAAGATTCGGGAGCCAGATATCCCGAAGATTGCCTTCAGGACTCGGTATGGTCATTACGAGTTTCTTGTTATGTCATTTGGGCTGACTAATGCCCCAACAACTTTTATGCATTTGATGCACAGTTTATTCAGGCCATATCTTGACTCATTCATTATCATTTTTATTGATGATATTCTGGTATATTCCCGAAGTCGGGAAGATCATGAGCAACACCCGAGGATAGTGCTTCAGACTCTGAGAGATAAGGAATTATATGTAAACTTCTCAAAATGTGAGTTCTGGCTGAGTTCTGTGGCATTCCTAGGCCACGTGGTATCAAGTAAGGGCATTCGAGTGGATCCGAGGAAGGTGGAGGCCGTGCAGAGTTGGCCCAGGCCCTCTTCAGCTACAGAGATTCGCAGTTTCCTTAGCTTGGCGGGTTAATACCATCACTTTGTGGAGGGATTTTAATCGATAGCGGCCCCTATGACTAGATTGACCTAAAAGGGTGCCCTATTTCTGTGGACAAAGGAGTGTGAGGCGAGCTTCCAAAAGCTCATGACAGCTTTGACTTTAGCCCCAATCTTAGCCTACTGGTTCGGGGTCTTATACAGTTTATTGTGATGCCTCACGGGTTGGACTTGGAGCAGTATTGATGCAGGATGGTAGGGTGATTGCCTGCGCGTCCAGACAGTTGAAGGTGCATGAAAAGAACTACCCTGTCCACGATTTTGAGTTAGCTGCTATTGTTCATGCCTTGAAGATCTGGCGTCATTATTTGTACGGGGTGCCTTGTGAGATCTATACTGACCATCGGAGTTTGCAGCACTTGCTTAAGCAGAAGGACCTGAATATGCGTCAGAGGAGATGGTTAGAGTTGTTAAAGGATTATGATATTACTATTCTTTATCACCCGGGCAAGGCCAATGTGGTAGCCGATGCCTTGAGTCGCCGGGCGGAGAGTTTGGGGAGTTTGGCATATTTACCAGCCTCAGAGAGACCTATGGCGATGGATGTTCAGGACTTAGCCAGCCAGTTCGTGAAATTGGACCTTTCGGAGCCCAGTCGGGTTATAGCCTGTGTGGTTTCTCGGTCTTCCCTATTTGATCGTATCAGGGAGCGGCAGTATGATGGCCCTCATTTGCTTGTTCTTCAGGATAGAGTTCGGCGTGGTGATGCCAGAGATGTGACAATCGGGGGTGATGGGGTATTGAGGATGCAGGGCCGGATTTGTGTACCCCATGTCGATGGTCTTCGAGAGTTGATTCTAGTAGAGGCCCATAGCTCGCGGTGCTCCATCCATCCCGGTGCCGCGAAGATGTATCAGGACTTGAGGCAGCGCTATTGGTGGAGGCGGATGAAGAAGGATATAGTTGACTACGTGTCTAGATGCCTCAACTGTCAGCAGGTGAAGTATGAGCACCATCGTCCGGGTGGGTTGCTTCAGCAGATAGAGATCTCGGAGTGGAAGTGGGAGCGTATCACCATGGACTTCGTATCTGGACTCCCACGGACCGTGAAGAAGTATGATTCTATTTGGGTCATTGTGGATCGGCTGACCAAGTCCGCCCATTTCATACCTGTGTGTACCACTTATTCATCGGAGCGGTTAGTGGAGATTTATATCAGGGAGATCGTCCATTTGCATGGTATTCCAGTTTCTATCATCTCAGACAGAGGTACTCAGTTTACATCGCGATTCTGGAGAGCCGTACAGTAGGAGTTAGGCACTCGGGTGGAGTTGAGCACGGCATTTCACCCCCAGACGAACGGACAGTCCGAGCGCACTATTCAGATTCTGGAGGATATGCTCCGTGCGTGCGTGATTGAGTTTGGAGGGTCATGGGATCATTTCCTACCACTGGCGGAGTTTGCTTATAACAACAGCTATCAGTCCAACATTCAGATGGCGCCGTATGAGGCTTTATATGGTAGGGGGTATAGGTCTCCGGTGGGTTGGTTTGAGCTGGGGGAGGCCAGGCTATTGGGCACAGAGATGGTTCAGGATGCAATGGAGAAGGTTAAGGTGATTCAGGATAGACTCCGTGCAGCCCAGTCCAAACAGTAGAGTTACGCGGATAAGAAGGTCCGTGATGTTGCATATATGGTTGGTGAGCGGGTTCTGCTTCGGGTCTCGCCTATGAAGGGCGTCATGAGGTTTGGGAACAAAGGGAAGCTGAGTTCGAGGTTTATCAGCCCTTTTGAGATCTTAAGGCGAGTTGGGGAGGTTGCTTATGAGCTTGCCTTACCTCCCAGACTAGCCGGATTTCATCCGGTATTTCATGTTTTGATGCTCCGGAGATATCACGGTGATCCGTCACACGTGTTGGACTTCACTTCAGTCCAGTTGGACAAGGATCTATCCTATGTTGAGGAGCCAGTGGCTATTTTGGATAGGCAGATCAGAAAGTTGAGGTCATAGAACATAACTTCAGTGAACGTTCAGTGGGGGGTGGGGGTAGCCGGCCGAGGAGGCGACTTGGGAGACCGAGCAGGATATGCGCAGCCAGTACCCTCATCTTTTTACTACTTCAGGTATGTTCTCTATGCTCGTTCGAGGACGAATGAATGTTTAAGTGTAGGAGGATGTAATGACCTGGCCGGTTATTTTTTGAATTTATGCACCGATCCCCCATTAACCGCTTCCCCTAAGTTCATTTCTGCTATTTTGGTTTGCCGGGACATTCGGTGTTAGGATTCGGAGTGTTTTGGGACACTTAGTCCCTAAATGAGAGCTTAAGAGTTGAAAATGATCCGTAATCGGAATAGTGTGAAAACGAACTCGGAATGGAAATCCGATGGTTCCATTAGCTCCGTTAGGTGATTTTGGGGTTGGGAGCGTGTTCGGAATGTATTTTGGAGGCTCGTAGCTCATTTAGGCTTGAAATGCCGAATTTTGAATTTTTGAAGTTTCCGGTCTGATAGTGAGTTTTTGATCCGAGGGTTGAATTGGAATTCCGAAAGTTACAGTAGCTCTGTCATGTCATTTGGGATGTGTGTGCACAATTTCAAGTCATTCGGGCGAGGTTTGGTTAGGTTTTTGATCGAAAGAGTGTTTTGTTGGAATTTGAAGTTCTTAGGCTTGAATCTTTGATTTAATCGGATTTCCGGTGTTGTTTTAGGTGTTTTAAGGATTGGTGCAAGTTCGAATAAGGTATTAGGTGGTATTGGTGCTTTTTGTTGAGGTCCCGGGGGCCTGGGGATGATTTCGGGTGGTTAATGGGGAAAATTTCTAAGTTTGCAACAGCTGGTATTTTGATCCTTCTGGTATTTTCACTTCTGCGTTTTGGGGACCGCAGAAGCGGAGCCGCAGAAGCGGCTCCCTCATCGCAGAAGCGACTCCCTCATCGCAGAAGCGAGATTGGTCTTCCCCCTCAGGAACTGCAGAAGCGGTTGGTTGTCCGCATAAGCGATACTGTATAAGCAGTTATTTATCCGCAGAAGCAGAATCTGGCCTTTTAAATGAAACCGCAGAAGCGGCCAGTGGTTCGCTTAAGCGGGACCGCAGAAGCAGTCCCTAGTCCGCAGAAACGGAAATGAATTTTCAGAAATATCAATTTCGAGGGTTTAATTTCATAAGTTTGAAAATCGATTAAGAGCTCGGGGGAAGGTAATTTTGAGTGGATTTTGAAGAGAAAATCATTGGGTAACGTTTCTTTGATCCCTTTTCTTTATATTTCATCATTATATAGCTAAATACATCATCAAAATTCGAATTTAGGATCAAAATTGATTAATTTGGGTTAAAACTTCATATACCTATTGGGTTTTGAGGGGGCATTTGGCCTCCGATTTGGGAGATTTTTATATGGTTAGACTCATGAGAGTACGAGGGTTCTGAAAATGTGAAAATTAATCGATTCTGAGATGTTGGCTGGAGGGGTATTTTGGTTATTTTACCTATTTTCGCGCCCTAGCTTTAATTTTAATAGTGGAATCAGTTGTTTGCAATATTATTTACGATGTGCAATTGAATTGAATAGATTTGGGACATTTGGAGTTGGATACTCGTGGCAAAGGCGTGGGTTCTATTGATATTGAGCCGGTTCGCGGTAAGTGGCTTGTCTAACCTTGTGTGGGGGACTTTTCTCCTTAGGACATGTTCTGAATATTTGAATGCCTCGTACGTGAGGTGACGAGCGCGTATGTCACACCTCTTTTTTCCCGAAAAGCTTTTATCCGGCTTTTACTACACCTCGGGAAGAGATATAGTAATAAAGGAGTTTTTTCCAATTTAAGGACAATCGAAACGAGATTCGTTTTTATTAAAAAGGTTCAGAGTCGCCACTTGAGAAATTTATGGTATCCCAAGTCACTGGTTTGAATCCCGAATCGAGGAAGGGTTTGACTCTGTTCAACAGTCACGAACTAGAAATCCGGGTAAGGAATTCTGTTAACCCGGGAGAAGGTGTTAGGCACTCCCGAATTCCGTGGTTCTAGCATGGTCGCTCAACTGTCATATTTGGCTAAAATATTTGATTTTAATACATGTGTCCTATTTGTGCATTTTTAGAATTAATTACCGCTTTTGCCAAATTATTTTTTATTTAAGAAAGTGAACGTCGTTTAAGAACATGCTTTCGGATCACGTCACATGAAATGCACCCGGATCCTCGACACATTCTCATTCGACGTTTTTGGATTTGGATTTGGGTTGCATGAAATGCACACCCGTATTTAGGAAAGTAAGATTATTTAAAATCGCGTCTAAGGCGGCTAACGTATTGTTATCTTTTGGGAAAAGCCATGAAATTCGTTAAATGGCTTATCCCGAATACTAAATATTTTAATAAGTAATTAATGAGGGCCCCGCAATTATGTATTTTATTTGGCGAGGCTCGTCTCATTTTTTATTTAAAGGTCCAATCTAAAGTAAGCTATGATTTTCTATTCGATTTGTCTCTAATAATAAAGAAGAAACCCTAATTATTTATTATTTTCCTAATTGTTATGTTACCAGAAGAGTTTTCTGAGTTATAACCGTTTGGGCCTGTTAGTAGCGTGCCTAGGCCCGTATGAGTGAATAGTCTAAATTTCACGTTTTCAATGTTTTAAGTCAGAACAATTCACCAAATTTTCAATGTTTTAACTAATTTTAAGTCTAAATTTCACGTTTAAATCTGGATTTATATATACCTTTAATAGAGCAATCTACTACTTTAGATAACAGACTGTTTAAGCAATCCGAAAGTTAAGCTGATAATTGTTGAACTTACTGTATCGATACTACATAGCCTTACCATCACAATTTCACAAACAGTTTCAAAATGTCTATAACTAATTTTGTTCATAAAAACAGAGTCTTCATTATAGCTAATTCAGTTCAATTACTTCAGATTAAGCAACTGTTCGATTATCTATTACAAAGTATAAATCAGTTATCCAGACAACACTATAAATAGAGCATCAGTGTATATGACTTATCTAATACATTCCTCTACAAAAAAAAACTTATACATATGGCCTTCATTATCACAGTACTTGAAAGGCTTTAAAAGTGTACCTGGAAATTGACAAACAAACAGAAGACGAGGAGGTCAGTAGCAGCAGTTAACAACGCCAATCACAGGTAACAACAACAGTAATCAGGATCCGTTTCGAGCCAAATTGAACTCATAAAACCCAGGAACTTCTCACATTAGCACATCACAGAGTTACAACACCTCACAAATTTCGTAAAAGTGATCAAAACTGAAGCTTTCCACAACTAAATCAACTAGGAAATCCACTTGACAACAATTGATTCATAGAGATCAACCAACCAAACTTGCAATTAGATTTGAGAAATGAGATATAGCGATACTGTTTTTGAATTCTTATCGGGTGCTTGCACTTGCTCCGAATTTCAGCAAAATTAAGATCTAACAAAGGAAGTTTCAGCTCGATTTCAGAAGCTGTCCACTGAATCTATTTTTTTGATTTTCTATTACTTTTTTTTTTGGATTTTTGAAAGGAAATCAGATCTGGAAATAGAATTTCAGATCTGGAAATGAAAGATATTTTTTAGGGAATTTCTATGGTTCAAAAACTTCTGAATTAAGGTAGAAACTGCCTATTTATAGAGTAAAAATTGGAGGGAAGTTTAATTTCTGATATTTTCAGATTAACCCCCTTTTTTATGACTTGTTCAACAAGTTACTACACTTACATTATTAAAACTTGCACTAGAACCCATTCTAGAAGGTTCTAGTGGCATCTACCATGTTCTCACCCTTGAAATGTCTATTTTACCCTCACTTGCATTTGTTATTTACTAATTTTATCCTTTTCAATACCTATAATACCCCTGAAGCTAGGCTGAAATTACCAATAACCTATTATAAAATTCCCATAGTGCCCTCACTCCCTTAGGTTTTGTTACTATTGCCCCCTTTTATATTCCTAAGCTACCCCTGAAACTTACTTGATTTTACTAGGTGAACCTATTGCCATTCACCCTTTACCCCTGAACCTAATTGCCGAGAATTCAGTCAGGTTTTAAAAATTCTAATTCTAATTCTAATATTAACTGATTACTAACCAAAATCTAAACAGCTATAAACCAATCCTTAATTGTCAAAATCAGAATTTAACAAACATGAACAATTCACATCACTGTCAATCCTAAAAAAAATCCAATTAACTACTCGCTTATCCCTAAATTGATATCAAATTCATTTACTAATCAAACTTAATCAACTAAAATCAGTTAAGGACCGAATCAACTATACTAATTATTATTTAATACTAATTACCCTAACAAACCCGAAATTTTATTTATTAATACTGCATATGAAATATAAGAATTAACTAAAAGAGTAACTCTAACAAATATAAAAATTATTAACCAACTAATTTCAAATAATGCAAACAAAGAAAAATCATACTGAAACTCTAAGTCTAACAGTATCAAAATCCTATTTTAATATCAAAGCTAAGTCTAATTATATCATTTTTAATACTATTTTAACAAACATAAATTAAAAGAACTAAAAAAAAACCTAAAGCACTATCATTTCTATCAAGGATCAGAAACAGGAGAAGATGCAATGACACAGAAACACAGAAAGAATAGAAAAGGAATGAGAAACTTAGCTTTCTTTTTTTTTTTTCCTTATTTATTTGGACAGTCTCTATTTCTGCTTTTATTTTTCTTCTTTTCTTCCAGTTTTTTCCGATATCCGAGGAATCTTGGCGATTTCTTGAACCTATGATCACTGGCAGACTTGTCTTTGATGTTTTTGGGTTTTTCAGTGGCTTTTGTGACTTGAAAGTTTTAGAACGGGGCTAAGGATGGTTAGAGGCTACCACAGGGTGATTTTGGAGTGATTTCAATGAAGTAGTGTTCGCCGGAACTAGGGTTCCGGCGACACTAAATTGAAAATTCGAGGGGCTCTGGCCTTATTCGAGAAAAACGGAGTGGAGGGGTGTAAAGAAGAGGTTGAGGCGGTCAGGTGGTGTTAAGAGCATAATTGTTAGCATAAGAGGCATCTCCCGCCGGTAGGGTTCCGGCGGGGACTGGGGAGAATTAGGGGGCGGCTAGGGTTTGTTGGGGACGGAGACGGTAATAAAATGAACTAGATGTATGTGTTGTTGATATATTAAAACAGCTTTGATGAACCGTGGCCGTTGGATTAGATAAACCAACGGCTCAGATCACACGAAGCCTTAAACGACACCGTCTAGTTAAATGAAAGACTAACCTCGTCCGTTAGATCAAACAAACGAACGGCCAAGATTAACGACTCCAAACGTTGTCGTTTTAATTTTAATAAAGAGATAAATCTTTGGCCATTGGATCAATTATTTCTACGGCTCAGATCTAACGTGTCGAAACGGGGTCGTTTTGGGTGTCCTCTGGGCGGACCGGGTGATACTCTTTTGGGCCTGGACAGTTTCTAACTTTGGGCCAACTAATCCGAATTTCAGCCCACCTTGTTGCCTTGTATTTTTGTATTGTATTTCCCTTTGTATTTTTGTATTTCTTTTTCTTTTGTATTTTTATTTTCTTTTCTTATGTATTTTTGTATTTATTTATTTCTGATTTTATAAAATACTAAAATAAAGACCTAATTCAAGATTAAACTAATTGACTTCTAAAATTCTACTTAAAAATAAATGCAACAATTATCAACTAAAGATGCTTAAAAAACTATTTTTGTGATTTTTCCTTAAATTGTTCTAAAATGAATTAATACCCAAATTGTAAAATTTAAGCTCCTAATGCATATGTGTTTTTTTTTTTGTGAATTATTGTGCTACTAATTAACACAAAAATGCCAAAAATATCAAAAAAAATTAAAAATTATTTTGTTTGGATTTTTAGGAATAATTTGCTTAGGGCAAAAATCACGTGCTCACAGCTGCCCCTCTTTGCCCGGAAACACGAAGAGTTTTCGTGCAAAGACAAGTGAGCGGTAATGAGATATTTTTACCCATTCGCATATTCCATGTGAAGCTTTTGNTGGTAGCTGGGACTACCAAGAAGCTGTGATTTCACTGCTGTTGTTACTGTTACTGCTTGCTGACCCCCTTATTACACCATGTAAAGATAAAAAGAAGCTAGCCTAAGCTATGCTTTATGATTTACAAAAATCCTATCTATGCCGGGTATCTTGTGTTCTTGTGTTGCCTTGATCTTGCATCTTGTCTTCTTTCAATAGAATTCTGGCTGTTACTTCGACTGTGTTTTGAAATATGTGTCCATTCTTCAGGTGGACTCCTGATTGCGATTGCTTGAAAAGTATTCCCTTGTTTTTCAGGTGGGCTCCTGCTTGCGATTGCTTTTAAAAATATATTCCCTTATTCTTCAGGTGGGCTCCTGCTTACAAACATAAACAGTCAAAGAAAATGGTGACTAGGCATATCATGTTATCAAATATTAAAATTCAAAGCTAAAATTCAGATTGTACTTCCCTCGTTTTCCAGGTGGGTGCCTGCTTACTGCATTTGAAAAGATATTCCCTTGTTTTTCAGGTGGGCACCTGTTTGCTGATTTTGAAATGTATTCCCTTGTTCTTCAGGTGGGCGCCTGCTTGCTGATTTTGAAAAGATATTCCATTGTTCTTCAGGTGAGTGCTTGCTTACAACAAACATACAAAACAAAAAAAATTTTCTGCCCCAATTTGATAACTGGGTGCATGATGTTACTGAATGTCAACTTGAAATAAGAGTTGTATTATACTTCCCTTGTGAGTAAAATCATCTGACTAAAATTTTATCTTAGGTGAAAGTTTCAATAGACTAAGATTTTTACCTTTATCTTAGGTGAAAAATTCATCAGACTAAGATTTTCATCTTAGGTGAAAGTTTCAACAGACTAAGATTTTTACCTTTATCTTAGGTGAAAAATTCAAAAGACTAAGATTTTTATCTTAGGCGAAAGATTCAACAGACTAAGATTTTGACCTTAGGAGATAACTCATCAGACTAGGTCCATTTTTTTTTGTGATCCCAGGAGGAAGATCCATCGGACTGAGATTTTGACTCTAGGAGATAATTCATCAGACTAGGTCTATTTTTCGAATCCAAACTTCCTTAATCTTTCAATTTCAAACTTCCTTTCTTTCATTTTCAAATTCTTCCTTCCTTTCTTTTTAAAAATTATGCCTTCCTTTCTTTTTCCCAAATTATGCATTCCTTTCTTTTTCCAACTTCTGCCTTCCCTTTTTTTTCAAATTATGCGTTCCTTTCTTTTTCCAATTATGCCTNGATTTTTATCTATTACCCATCTTCCTCCGAAACTTGTCTTATCTACCTTCTAACTTGAATTGTCCTCCTTCAGAACCACTTCTCTAAAAACTGGTGTTTCAAATCTCCGAAAATTACTTTTCTTAAAACTGGTGTTTCTTTCCATAAAACTACTTCCCTCTCTTTTCTCTTTATAACAACACTTGTATTGACCTTCATGTTCTTCAGATGGGTACCCGAC
>MU743758.1:12319-79659 GCA_026770625.1 Nicotiana glauca | reverse complement strand
GGGAAGTTGAGTCCGAGGTTTGTTGGCCCTTTTGAGATGTTGAAGCGTGTTGGATTTCAACTCAGTCCAGTTGGAAAAGGATTTATCTTATGTTAAGGAGCTAGTTGCTATATTGAGCGGACATGTCAAAAGTTGACATCAAAGAACATTACTTCAGTAAAGGTTCAGTGGCGGGGCCAGCCGGTTGAGAAGGTGACTTGGGAGATCGAATGGGATATGCGCAGCCGAGATTCTCATCTTTTTACTACTTCAGATATGCTCTTTATGCTCGTTCGAGGACGAACTAATGTTTAAGTGTGGGAGGATGTAACGACCTGGCCGGTCGTTTTCAGAATTTATGCCCCGAACCCCTATTAACTGCTTCCCCTAAGTTCATTTATGCTATTTTGGTTTGTGGGGACGTTCGGTGTTTGGATTCGGAGTGTTGTGGGACACTTAGTCCTTAAATGAGAGCTTAAGTGTTGAAAAATGGTCCGTAATCGGAACAATGTGAAGACGACCTCGGAATGAAAATCCGATGGTTCCGTTAGCTCCGTTAGGTGATTTTGGGATTGGGAGCGTGTTCGAAATGTAATTTGGAGGTCCGTAGCTCATTTAGGCTTGAAATGCCGAAGTTTGAATTTTTGAAGTTCCGGTCCGATAGTGAATTTTTGATCCGAGGGTCGGTTTGGAATTCTGGAAGTTGCTATAGCTTCGTCATGTCATTTTGGATGTGCGTGCAAAATTTTAGGTCATTCAGACAAGGTTTGGATAGGTTTTTGATCGAATACGTGTTTTTAAAGTTTTAAAAGAACTTAGGCTTGAATTTGATGTAATTCGATGATTTTAGTGTTAGTCGAGGTATTTTGATAGTTGGAATAAGTTTGAATAATGT
Organism: Nicotiana glauca; assembly: GCA_026770625.1. Taxonomy (NCBI): domain Eukaryota; kingdom Viridiplantae; phylum Streptophyta; class Magnoliopsida; order Solanales; family Solanaceae; genus Nicotiana; species Nicotiana glauca. The sequence goes on along the minus strand of MU743758.1, from coordinate 78,785 downwards.
TTTAGGATTGGTTGGCATGTTGGGTTGAGGTCCCGGGGGACCTCGGATGAGTTTCGGGGTGGTTCCGGACCATTTCTAAGCTATTTTTGGCTGCTGGTTTTTGGCTACAACAGTGCCCTATGCGATCGCGAGGAATTGGATGCGATCGCGGTGAGTAAAATGCTAAAAAATTGCCAGTGCTTCGCGATCGCGTACAGTTCTTCGCGATCGCGAAGAAGGAAATTTCTGTTGCATTGATCCTACTTCGGAAGCTCATATCTTTTAATCTACAAGGAGTTTTGAGGTGATTCAAAAACAAAAGTTGTAGCCCTTCGAGTCTAGTTTCCAGGAATCTAAAGAAATAGTAATTTGAACATCTGTAGAAAAGGTTATGGACGTTACACTCTAGTCTGTCCGAGAAGGATCTCTAATACACATGAATGAATTTGGAAGCTTATATGTCGCAATGTATAAGGATTCAGGAAATGAGCAACATATAAAAGTTATAGCCCTTTGTGTCTAGTTTCCATAACATCAAACCATTTGTCATTCGGAGTTGTGTGCAAAATGTTTTGACCATTATACTGAAGGCTGTCCGGAGGAGCTGGAATTGTTTACCGCGATCGCGAAGTGTTTACCGCGATCGCGAAAAGCAAATTTTGGGTGAATAAAAGTTGTTCTTCGCGATCGCAGGGCAATTTCCGCGATCGCGAAGAGTAAATACCTGGGCAGAAGCTTTATTTCATGGTTTCGGCCATTTTTAACATTTTTGGACCAAGGGAGCTCGGGTGAAGTGATTTTTCAATAGATTTTCAAGGAAAACATTGGGGTAAGTGTTCTTAACTCAATTTTGGTTGTATAACTCGAATCTATCGCAAATTTTGGTGTTTAATCTGAGAATTTTGTTGAAAATGGTAGAAAATCCTCTTGGATAGAATCACTGATTTGAGGGTCGAAATGATGTGGGAATTTTATAAATTTGGTATGGTTAGACTCGTGAGAGTGCGAGGTTTCTAGAAATGTAAATTTTACCCGGTTTCGAGATGTGGGGCCCGAGGGGTATTTTGGTCATTTTACATAAATTCGCGTATTAGCTTAAAATTTAATTGTAGAATAAATTACTTGAATTATTATTTACAATATGCAATTTAACTGAATATATTTGAGCCATTTGGAGTCGGGTACTCGTGGAAAGAGCGTGATTTCAGGTTGACTTGCACTTGATCGAGGTACGTGGCTTGTCTAACCTTGTGTGGGGGACTTTGTCCCTTAGGATGTGATATTTGGTAATTGAATGCCTTGTGCGTGAGGTGACGAGCGCGTACTTGAGCTAATTGTTGAAAACCCGAATTTTTACTCAAAAAACTTCAACTCAATTTCTTTCGTATTTGCCTTATTCTACTTGCTATTATAGGCTGTGCTAGTATAGAAAAGCACGTTTAGTGGAATTACTTGCCTATTTGCTTAAACTTCCTTGTTTGCACTCTATGAAGCATATTAGGCTAGGATCTACTATTATTTGCCATGAGTTTGTTAATTATTTGATATTTTGAGTTGTTGTTGTATTGATGTACTTTACTTCTGAATATTCCTCTGATTTTGGTTGCGCATTTACATTAGGACTACGGATGTGGAAATTCCGGGAGCTCCCCCCTTGTTTGTTTACTTTGGGACTACGAGTTCAATTCCCGAGAGATCCTTTGCTACTGATATGATGGACTACGGGTTCAATTCCCGGAAGATCCTTTGCTATTGATATGATGGACTACGGGTTCGATTCCCAGGAGATCCTTTGTTGTTGATATGATGGACTACGGGTTTAATTCCCGAATATCCTTTGCTACTAATATGATGGACTACGGGTTCAATTCCCCGGAGATCCTTTGCTGTTGATATGATGGACTACGGGTTCAATTCCCGGGAGATCCTTTGCTATTGATATGATGGACTACGGGTTCAATTCCCGGGAGATCCACTGGACAGTTGAGAAATACTTGTTTGTGTTATTTTCCTTACTCAGCTTAATTGTCATTGTCTTGTAGCTTATATCCTATCTTTATCGTTATTTCAGATTATTCCCTGATTTACACTGTTCATTATTGTTATTATGTTTATTCTCAGTAGGGCCCTGACCTTCCTCGTCACTACTCAACCAAGGTTAGGCTTGGCACTTACTGAGTACTGCTATGGTGTACTCATGCCTCTTCTGCCATGTTTTTCATGTGTAGATCCAGGTACTTCTGGTCGGGCATTCTATCAGTGATCCAGGCGATATATATTCGGAGACTTGAGGTATATTCTGCCGCGTCCGCAGACCGAAGAGTCTCCTTCTACTCTACCTTGTATTTAGCAGCTCCATTTTATGTATTCAGTTGTGTAGACATTTCCGAATGTTAGAGCCGTAACTTATGTTTCTCTTAGCCTGTGTTGCCCGTGGGTTTCCGGGTCTTTGGGAGAGTTTTAAAATGCTTAGTGTCAAAGTGTATATGCCAGACGACAATTATATACATTATTATGTTATTCAGTTTTGATTACAAATTCCACAAATTGTTATTACTTCCGCAACATGTTAAGCTTACCTGGTCGCGAAGACTGGGTGCCGTCATGACGTGTTCACGATTGGTGAACTAGGGTCGTGACACTTACCTAGATCGTCTTAGTTATTTCCTTTTCTTTTGGGTGTGCATACCTGTCAATAAACTCATGTTACTCTGTTAGATGGTCCATGGTCTTAGTGTAGGATTTGGGCTAGAGTTTTATTATTTGAGTGATTGTTGATTTTTCTATGGATTGAGGGCGATAATCGTTTCCTCTTTAATATTAATAATACTATTAGGCCTGTATTTTCTTCTCTCAGTGTTTGTGTAAATAGTTAAATGTTAGAGGAAAGGAGTTCGCCTGGCAGGTGGTTTAGCTGGGTGCAAGTCACCTCTAGCGGATAGTTCGAGACGTGATAAAGTTGGTATCCGAGCTTAGGTTTTAAGTCCCAAGTCATGGAGCAGTGTTTGGTATAGTCTTATTCATGAGTATGTAGACGTCCATACTTATGACCTTGAGGCTACTGAACATTTAGGATGTTTTCCCTCTTTTCATTCCTTATTCGTGTGTTAAGTTCTATCGATTTTATACTTGGGATGTCCTTTTTCGTTATGGCTAGCACATGCATATCCTCTTTTGTAGGGTGATATAGTTGACTTGAGTTTTTTTTTTAAAACCAAATATACGAGATTGAGAGTGACCTTGAGTACATGGGCCGTTGTGTGCATTGGTTCTATTTTGAGAATCGGTTGGTTATAAATTTTGGGATAACATGAGTGACAAAGGAACACCTGCAAAAACAAAAAGTAGATAGTTAGTTAAATATTTGAACGTCATAACTCTATGATGAATGGTAAAGTGATATAAGATATGATTTTTGCCTAAAAGTGAATTATTCAACATTCGAGTTTGTGGACACAACCGTCCCTTATGAGTTTGGGAAGGAGAGAAAATGAATTGTGCGGTAATGTAAGAGGTGTAATAAATTATCCACTTCTAGGTTATTGGACATGATGGTGAAATATATTTGAGGAAAGTGGTTATATAGTTCTCAACCTAATGCCTCTTGAAGTGATTTGATAGTATAAGTGGTATCGTGATAATGATGTTATATGTGTGACTGTGGCATAAGAATGAATAATTCAAATGCATTAATTATAATTATGGTATTGGCACCATATGTGCAAAACTTGTTAAGGGTGAGAGTTTGTGTAGGAATGCTAGCTTGTAAAAGCAAATCAGACTTAAGTATGTGGCTACACAGCAATATAGTAAAAAATTAAGTTTGAAACTTAGCACATGGTGACATTATACATAGAGTAGTGACAGTACTGACACACATCGGAATGAAATAGGTGGATATTAAATGAAGTTGAGTAGAAAAAAAAGTGAGATGGCATGACTATCTTTGAGAAAAGTAATCAGTTTATATAGTTTTATTATCATATGTTGTGTTCGATAAAACATATATTTGAGGAAGAAGAGCAATGCATTATGAGTGGTATATGAGGATTTAAAAAAAAGAGTACTTGGATCTATCATTTGATTTTAATCTAAGTGGGAGAGTCTTACTGATGGAATGATCTCTCAAATATATGTGGGTATGGTTCAGAGTTGTGATACATTTACAAATTTGTGATAATTTAACATGGTTGACTTTAGGTCATCTTGGGCTTGGATGAGTCGACTTTGTGAGTCCCTACACTTGCTTGCCATGAAAGATCGTCGAATTCTCTATTTCTATTAAGCCTAGCATGGAGGATTCAGTTGGTATGCCTCTAGGAAAAACTACCTCGTCAATAAAGGCTCTAGACATGATAAGTAAGCTTATGTGTTTATTTAACTATAACTTCAGGGTACTACAGTAGAGTAATCGACTATTGAATTAGTCTTTGTGATTAATAAATTTTCCAATGTATTTTCAGAAGACTTATTGAGTGTGCCGCTTATTAAGGAGGTATACTTGAATTCCGATATATTTTTAGACACTTAGTATACTCTTGTTCTTTTTTATAGAATGAATTTTTGTAGTCAAAGGGATAAAAAAAATGCAAGGCTTCGGTAATTAAGAGGTCACTAGACCCAATATATCATTTTGAGGTGCTTAAGTTATGTTCGTCGAGAAGAACAATGGATTTATGCATGATTAAAGATAATAGCAAATGAAGGAGCGTGTGATAAAAATCAAGATCTTTTGTCATACTTATATGATTTATACCTCCACTTATAGGGTGTTACCTCATATTCTAAGATAATACTTGTGATCGGGACATTATGAATAAAAAATAGTATTTAATATTTTGAATACATGTTCCTAAATCTGTTATGGTTAATAATTGTGATGGTCTAGATAAACTATATATTCAAATAGTCCCTTCGCACCTTTTTATTATATTTATTGATACATGTGATTATTTTCATAGTGGATAATACCATGTGCAGTAATTGAGGAGGGTCCTATGGGCATTGAGAAATATCGATTAGTACTGGGCCTCTCGTTATAAATTTTAATACTTATTATAATAATTTAGGCCTTGTGATTCCTTGTAAAAGAGTGATAAATTGATGGTATTATGCTTGCTATGGTTAGAGCATACGTGAAATCATAATTGTCTTGATTTGAGCAATCAAATTTTATCGGTGTAAGAGTCCTGGCTTTATTGGAGGGGTTAATCATCAACTATTAGAGTTGAAACCTACTTCAAAGTGAATAACTATAGAACACCTTGGCTAAAGAGTTGAATGTGTATACAATCCTAGTGGCTAATTTGAGGAGATCAGTACTGCAAGAGATGCAATGTTTATAAAATTTAGTAACTCCAAGATCCATAAATATAGCTTGGAATTTAAAAATGAGAGCTACCAATGGTAATAGGTGATACGAGATATCAAAAATATTGTTCATTGTTATTTGAATTATTGACATATTAAATATGAATGTTAGAGACTCAAATTACCGTAAAGATGGTTAACTACAAAAGAAAGTGAAAATATACCATTGTAAACTCCATGGGTTAGTATATTATATTAGTTGAGAACGTTATGATCGTAGTTGCAATGATTGTGATAGACTCGTCGAGCATGCGTAAATTCAGTCTAAATTACTTATACATCATATTATCCTATAAAGTGACATGTTATAGATATTATGCAATATCACGAGATACAGGTATCATCACTGTGACAAGATTAGCATTGCATAAATTTTTTTATATAAGGGTGTCTGGATGTGTTCCATCACTACCATACGCGAGGGTATTATATAGGAGTGTTTGGATGTGTTTGGATTCGTTCTAACACTGTCGTATAAAATTTGTGGATGTGTTCCACTATAGAACTATGGTTATGATGCTTGGATATGCTCTAACATAATAGAGGCGTAAGAAAATAGGTTTTCAGTCCCAACACCAGAAAAATAGATATTATATGTTGAGTTGATCGTGATCAGTTGCTTTGGACCGAGTTTGTGCATGATAGTAGTTGTTATAACTCGATATGGATATCTTATCATTTTAGGCTTTATATGAATGTGAGTCTTTCTCTATCTAGTTGGTTGAAACAGAAAGTCACAATTACTGGATCAAAATTTGATTTAGCAAGCCTTAAATGATGTAGCACTAAATACCGAGGTGGTTTCACACAATATAAAGTAAACAAAAATGTTATGACAATAAAAGATATTGGGATTCAGAGTTCATGAAGTAGTGAAAAAAAAAGTCTTGGAAGATTTTCCATGAAAGGAGTTATGAGATTTTGAATGAAAATAGGTTAGTGGCAGATAGACTTTCCTTACCCTCGCGATTTTCTGTTGTACATCTTGTGTTTTATGTGTTTACAACGAGATTCATAAAATTCATTACAAGAAAAGGGAACAAGATGAAAAACTTTTGAATAACAAAAGAGGATTGCTGATAAGCGAGTGCGAAAATTGAGCTCGAAGAAGGTTGCTTAAGTGAGTGTTATAGCGCAACCATCCAATTGAGAAAGCTATGTTGGAGTGCAGGATAAACATGTAGATCAAGTACCTAAAGTCACTTGAGATGTCATATAAACTTTCTAACACGTTCGAGGACGAACACTTATTTAAGTGGGAAAAAATGTAATAATTCAAAATATTTTATATACTTATTAATTGCGAGACTAAAGAATTAATTTTCTTTGAAGTTATCGAGTCAAATACTAACATGGTGCAAGAGAATTTATTGTAGCACATGAGAAAATAGAATTACTAGAATATAAGATAGTGTATTAAATAAGTAGCTAGTGGCTAACCTCACAACTCAACTTAAGTTTTCCTTAAATAAAAAGGAGTGGGCCAAGACCATGCTCTTACTGTCATCACGTTTACTACACAAGGGATTGTAAAATAGTGTATTTTATAATATAGTTCCTTAAGAGAGAACAACCTAAATAAAAAGGATTGCCGGAGAATTTCTAAGATGACAGTGACGACGCAAGGATTTATTAATGAAGACTATAAGTTGATCCTAATGGCCTAACCTTTTCTGGAATCCTTCATGGAAAATCCAAGCATATAGGTAATATTATTTAGTTCCCATATTAACGTATATTGCGCAGATGAATTAGAGTAATGGAGTTATGATTTATATTTATGGCAATGATGGCGAACACAATGATTATTCAAATAATGGCAACCATGTAAGCTTGGATATCAAACAAGAATTCGTCCATAATGTATGGAACCTAGTTGGACATTAATATTGAAGATACTGTTCATAGTCTTTACTTTACGTATTATATGTCACGCCCTAAAATTCGAGGAGCGCGACCGGCGCTCAACCGAGAAAACCCGACTGAGCAAGCTTGCTATGTTTCATCCTACCCAAACTAGTTCATAAATAAAGAGGGGATATTATCCCATTTAATAAAACGCAAGTAAATCTGCTCTTAGCAACCCTCATTTTATTCTTTGTAATTGCTTCATTTAGGTTCCAAAATATTACAAGTTTACAAATTTAATGAAAAACATGCTTGTCTAGTACCAACATTTCTAGCCCGGACTCCCAACATCAACCTCCACCCACAATAGTCTACGGAGCCTCTAAACACAAGATAAGAGCAATAGAGAAATGCCGGCAACAAGGCTCCGGCTATACCTCAAAATGTATTTAGAACATGAACAAACGATACATAACATGACCCCGGGATGGAGTGGGGCTCACCAACACAGCCGATGAAAAGTAGAGAAGGTGCTACCGCTGGTGGACTGGAGTACCTGCTGTAGAACCACCTACAATCATAACACGATTGTAGCTCCCCCGGCAAAAGGGACGTTAGTACCGTCGAATAGCACTAGGATGTAAGGCTGAAAGTACTATTTCAGAGTAGAATATCCATAAAAGCAAAGAATCCACAAACAATAAGTCAAGATCAATAATATTCTAACACCCAATTTTGAAACACGTTAGTCCTCTACTTTATGAAAATAATATATATACTTTTTGTTAGATTTGGAGATCTCTAGCACTGATATAAGTTTTACCACCGTCTTTGATAGCACGGAGTCCGATCACGACCCAATCGGCTATGTCATCCCTTTTTAGAGACATATACCAAATCACAAATTTCTAATTTTTAATTTCCCAGGTAATAAATTTTCAGATGTATTGATTTCCAGCACTATACCACCATGCGTGCAGCATGGCGTCTGATCAAGGCCCGATCGGCTAAGCTGCCTTCCCACATATGCCGTGTGGGTTGGCGTTACTAAATTTCAATGTTGCCAAGATCATCCCAGTTAAGGGGAATAAGCTCGATGTACCCCTACACCGGCACGTGTAGCTTCAGGAATGAGTCTTATGACCCACCCTTCCTCAGTGTTGCTAAATATACTCCCGAAAATATATTTGATTCAATTTAGTATTGCACACAATTACAGTATAAATACAAGCATACGAATATATCATAAATGCAACCATGCTTACCTCAATATCCTTCACAATTTATAGATTCCTATTAATATTTCCAGTCACCAACAACAGCAGTATTTTCTTGGCTCATTTGGCCATTCACAAGATTCTTTATTCCTCGCACGGTGGCCGTATTCGGTTTTTCACATTTTCATCCCTTTATTTTCAAAGATCACAACCAATATCAATGTACCAAATATTCCGAAAATTATGTATTTTCAAATTCAACCGAGATAGAATCATCAAGCATAAGGGACTCTTCCCAAAGAGGAATATGCCAACCAACAATTATATCACACATTGAACAGATCGTATCTATAAGGCAAAGCATTATATAAAACAGCCATTTATGGGCATAGTTCGGGTACAATACCTTTAGGCCATTCTACTTTTGGAAGTTAGCTCATAAGATTTGAGACTATTTTATATTTGTTTCACCCTTCCTTATTCGATTCATTTACATATGTCATTACATCTCATCAACAAGTAGACAAAATCAACCAAGTCATTTAATACACACAATAGCAACTAGGAGCAGTAAACAGAGCAATTCTTCTCACCCAATTAGCATGCTAAACTTCTTTTAAGAGGCGACTCAGGACTATACAATTTTGGTAGGTAAACCACATTTAAACTTACAAACAAATATGGAATTCACTTCCGAGAGAGAAAGTTTAGCCTACATACCTCGATTGAGCTTTCCTTAAGTCCTACTATACTCCGAGACTCTTAGCAACGCCAATCTCTTAGGAACATGACAAATCGAACCACAAACTAGAGAGGTGATCATATTTTTAGTTCATTTGAGCATATTTTCAAACACTAAGTGGGTGTTATGCTTTTAAAATCATTTTGCAAAAGATCCTACCATCTCTCATCCCATCCTTAGATTAAGACCTAACAAAATACTCTTAAGAACTCATGCATGAAAGATATCAACTTCTACCCTCATCAATTACCCTTCTAATGGTCTATCCTAGTTGTATTTAGAAGTTAAGAGCTTGGATTATAGACTCTTACCTTTTGGTAAGATGACCTAGGTGCCCTTCTTGACAAATCTTCAAGGTTTAAGCAAGATCTTTAGGAGAAATATTGATGAAGAACCCCTTCTCCCTCTAGGACCCCCTTTCTCTCTCTAAATGTATCAGAAAAATAGGCCTAAAATGAAGGTTAGGGTGTAATATATCGACATGGGGTCGGGTTATAAGAATAGAAAAATTAACACTGCGATGTCAATTCTGCTATAGCAGAATGGACCGTAGAATGAACATGCGGACCACAGAATGCACCACAAAATCGGTACCTAAAACTGGGCTACTCTAGTTCAATCTGCGACAGAAATGCGACTGTAGAGTTAAAAATGCGACAGGAAATGCGGTCGCAAATTTGACACAAGACAGCATTTTTCTGCCTTTGGTAATTTGATCATAACTTTGCGTAGGAATGTCCAAATTACGAACGGTTTGAAGAGTTGGAAACTAGACTCAAAGAACTTTCATTTGATATGATATTCACCATATAAAACCTCATAAATATTTAGATATTCTCGTTTAAAGAGAAGCCTTGTACGAATCCATTTGAAATTTTTGCCTATTACGAAATTTTTCCCATTTGGCATACACTTAGGCTTCCATTTGGACCTCACATCACTTACCATAAGACTTATACTCATATTTACCAAGTCTAATTGATTTCCACCATGTTAATAGCACATAAAATATAATAATTAGCCTACGTGGCACCACGAAATCCTAGATTACTTAGCGAAATTTTCCGGGGCCTTACATTCTCCCCCTCTTAGGATCATTCGTCCTCGAATGAGGAGTAGAGTCTTCCCCAAACACTTTAACATCACACACCTCTTTTATAACCTACAAAAAGTCCCTAAATTTTGACTAACTCCAAAATTCTTCAGAAATTTCGGCAGAGTCTCCTTTGTAACTAGGCCTATCCACCTGCTCAGAGAACCACCAAAACCATCCTAAAAACACATTTACAACTCGACAAATTACCATAATGTATATATCAATAACAAGAACCTCAATATTATAAGCACCACACTATCATGATGATACCTGGGCATGGATTGCACATTTTTAAATCACAACACCCATAAGGTACCCTTTCAAATCAAAACAAATTGTTATATGATCAAGCTAAAGTATTTTCTTTCCACGACACTTTCGGCCTTCAAGGTGGACTTATCTACTTACAGGATTTCCCACAACATATTTATGGAAACAACCCCAACCTCCAAACTCATATAACAAGAATGACAGCTAGATATCTCGCATAAGCTAACTACCCATTCACTTCACCTTCAATAATTTCCATCGGAATGATATACCGAAGGTTCCCAATCACCTCTTTAAACACATATACATGGAATATCGGGATCATGGAGGGCAACGATACGACACGGGGAAATCATACTCATAACTTGACACATCTCTTTTAAGGCTTTTTAAATTCTGAAATGTACTACATCTACTTTACCCTTATGAACAATTCGCATAGCATATTCCTAGAATAAACCTTGAGAATAGCTTGCGCACTTTCTTTAACTCTAGATCTTTACGTCGAATTCCCGATTTTAAACATTTTGCGACTTTTAACCATCATTCTGAGAGGGGCTAGAATGAATACGACCATAGAGTTCCTACCCAATTCGGTTGACCGCAGGATGACGCTACCCCTTTACATACTTAATCCCATACCCTTAATAGATTTACCATAAATAGGAACAACGAGGTTCGAGATGGGACTAAAAGTTTTTCAAGAATCCACCGATGTAGATATGTTGAACATGGTATCTTATAAGGTTGTATTTTATTTTAGGAATCATAAAACATACTACAGATTATGGTGACACGATCAATCGTTATGACGAAATCATTGGTTGGAACAATAAGGCATGAAGTTTAGATAGCATACCACCAATAAAATATTATTTACGGAGTAATATTCAGGTACGTACCACCGATTGACTCCTGGAATGTGGGGAAGATCGATTTATGAAGAGTGGGAATACTCTGACACCTTGTATGAGATAGGGGTTTCAAGATATAAAGTCTAGTTATACTCATAATATTGATTGATACTAGGACCATGTGCCATAAGCCCATGTTAATGAAGTAGAAGTTAAGCACTTGTGAGGTTAGTATAATCCGAACCACTCAACCCTTCTTGATAGTTTATCCTATACGAAAGATGATAAGGATACGACAACTTGCCTTTCAAATTAATATGATACGCGCCAAATATGAAACACCTAATACGAACCTTTCGTGATTAAGTCTACATTACCAGGACTTATTAAAAATATGGAAGGGGGTTTCATGTGCTAGCTGGAGAGGGAATAAACTCTTTTCTTATGAGATGAAGATTGACACGGTTCTGTAATCATAATTATATGGCTACGATACCTGGACACTTCACGACAACTTCAGTGCTAGGAATAAAATGAGTTACTTGTCGCAGAACAATTTAGGTGTGACCAAAAGTCATACTACAATGGGATAAGAAAAGGCCTTCTTTTGGCGGGTTTGTGAAGATCTCAAATTTCTTAGAATCTTATATAGACGACCGCCATGTTCAACTGATATGCACACCTATAATAGGAGCTGAGACATGCTCTCATGTCACTAGATAGTGAGAAACTTTATGATAATATTAACGAAGGAGCAGAGTGATTATTTGAACAACAGAAGCCATCTACATCCGGGAGAAAAGAGTGACTCAAGAAGGACTACAATACCGAGCTGCTTTACACAGAATTTGGTAGCACATAGGCAAATTGTATGACGGTTTGTGCATAAGCATGAGTGAATGCATGTTATATTTCGAGTAAAATCACTTGTGAGAAACTAAAAAGATATGGTTTCTTAGTGAGAGTCTAGAAAAGCAAGTGGAAATAGTTACCCTCGGATTCTAACTCTATTCAGGAAATCATTGTAAGACTCAATTCCACAGGAGGTTGCATGTAAGGTAATTGTAATGAATAGTCCCCACAAGTAATACATCTTGCTCAAAGGATATATACACAAAATGGACTATAAGGTCATCCTGACTCTATCCCAAATTCCACAATAATGTAAGGATTGACATATGGCAAAGCGAAACTGGAATCAAAAGAGCATATACATCACGCGATTGAAAAGTAAATATACCTGTAACCACACCCGGAAAAGACTCCAACCTCTGATTCTTCCTTATGGCATAGAACTTGTTGGTTCCTCCCGAGCTCTGAATATCACCCCCGACTGCTCCCTGTCCTGAAGGCGCTATAGATGAAGTAGCTGTAGAACTAGCTGGCTGCGCTGCACCTCTGCCTGTGATCTGGCTAGGTAAATGAAAGTCTTGTTGAAGGTGACCTAACATACCACACTTATAGCATACATTAGTACCATAGCGACATACTCCCGGATAAAATTTCCCACATTTCACACAACGGGGGTGAGGTCCAATAAACTGACTTGCCCCACCGACCTGATAATCTTCATACTTGCATACACTATAGACTTCGTCCTTGTCCTTTCTCCAAGCTTCCATTGCGGGAGTACCCATTCCAGTGTTGGTTTGCTGTGCGGGCCCTTGGAATTTCCCTGATCTACCACCCCAAACACGTTGTTGGGCATGCTCACGACATGTTAAATGTTCCTTCCCACATACCGGGCAGACCGCGATAGGTGTACCCAACCTAGGGCATTTATCCTTCTTGCGCCCCCTCTTTCCACAACCATAACATATCTCGAGAGTCATCCAACATCTCCCCAAGTGACGCTTCTTGCAAACTGAGCATTCCGGCTTATTAGTACCAACAACCCTCTTTCGTTTCTTAGATGCTCTCACCATACTCTCAGGTGATGCAGAGATATTAACAGGGACAAAGACACTTCCCTTAGCAACAAGTTCCTCCACTCCTTCCACAACTTGACGCAACCTCCCTACGAACTCATGTGCAACCTCCCCTAAGTTCATATTCAATGGCGGGGTTACTCCTTCTTCGTGGCTTTGCACTCGTGGATTACCCATCTGAGAAATGGAACGTAACAAGGAAATTAGATATCTATCTTGAGCTCTATAGCACGATCCAGAATTTCAATGAAGGGTGAAATTCCTAAATGTCCAAATAGCCTCCAACTTATAGATGTGATCGACAACACACCGATAAGAATGACTCTACTAGACACGGCTCCGAGACATCCTATGATACTTTAGAACCTTAGGCTCTGATATCAAGTTTGTCATGCCCCAAAATTAGAGGATCGCGACCAGCGCTCAACCGAGTAAACCCGACTGAGCAAGCCTGCTATGTTTCATCCTACCCAAACTAGTTCATAAAAAAAGAGGGGATATTATCCCATTTAATAAAACACAAGGAAATCTGTTGTTAGCAACCCTCATTTCATTCTTTGTAATTGCTTCATTTAGTTTTCAAAATATTACAAGTTTACAAATTTAATGAAAAACATGCTTGTCAAGTACCAACATTTCTAGCCCGGACTCCCAACATCAACCTCCACCCATAATAGTCTACGGAGCCTCTAAACACAAGATACTAGCAGTAGAGAAATGCCGGCAACAAGGCTCTATCTATACCTCAAAATGTATTTAGAATATGAACAAAAGATGCATAACATGACCCCGGGATGAAGTGGGGCTCACCAACACAGCCAATGAAAAGTAGAGAAGGTGCTAACCACTGGTGGACTGGAGTACCTGCTATAGAACCACCTACAATCGTAACACGATTGTAGTGCCCCCGGCAAAAGGGACGTTAGTGCCGTCGAATAGCACTAGTATGTAAGGCTGAAAGTACTATTTTAGGGTAGAATATCCATACAAGCAAATAATGCACAACCAATAAGTCAAGATCAACAATATTCTAACACCCAATTTTGAAACACGTTAGTCCTCTACTTTATGAAATTAATATATATACTTTTTGTTTGATTAGGAAATCTCTAGCACCGATATAAGTTTTACCACCGTCTTTGATAGCACGGAGTCCGATCACGACCCGATCGGCTAAGTCATCCCTTTTTAGAGACATATACCAAATCACAAACTTCCAGTTTTTAGTTTCCTAGGTATTAAATTTCTAGATTTATTGAATTCCTGCACTATACCAACATGTGTGCGGCATGGCGTCCGATCACGGCCCGATCGGCTAAGCTGCCTTCCCACATATGCCGTGTGGGTTGGCGTTACAAAAGTTCAATGTTGCCAAGATCATCCCAGTTAAGGGGAATAAGGTCGATGCACCCCTACACCGGCACGTGTAGTTTCAGGAATGAGTCTTATGACCCACCCTTCCTTGGTGTTGCTAAAGATACTCCCGAAAACATATTTGATTCGATTTAGTATTGCATACAATTGCAGTATAAATACAAGCATACGAATATATCATAAACGCAACCATTCTTACCTCAATATCCTTCACAATTTATAGATTCCCATTAGTATTTCCAGTCACCAACAACAACAGTATTTCCATGGCTCATTTGGCCATTCACAAGATTCTTTATTCTTGGCACGGTGGCCGTATTCGGTTTTTCACATTTTCATCCCTTTATTTTCAAAGATCACCAACCAATATCAATGTACCAAATATTCCGGAAATTATGTATTTTCAAATTCAACCGAGATAGAATCATCAAGCATAAGGCACTCTTCCCAAAGAGGAATATACCAACCAACAATTATATCACACATTGAGCGGGTCATATCTATAAGGCAAAGCATTGTATAAAACAGCCACTAATGGGCATAGTTCGGGTACAAGACCTTTAGGCCATTCTACTTTTGGAAGTTAGCTCATAAGATTTGAGACTATTTTTTATTTATTTCACCCTTCCTTATTCGATTCATTTCCATATGTCATTACATCACATCAACAAGTAGACAAAATCAACCAAGTCATTTAGTACACACAATAGAAACTAGGAANAAACTTACAAACAAATATGGAATTCACTTCCGAGAGAGAAAGTTTAGCCTACATACCTCGATTGAGCTTTCCTTAAGTCCTACTACACTCCAAGACTCTTAGCAACAACAATCTCTTAGGAACATGACAAATCGAACCACAAATTAGAGAGGTGATCATATTTCTAGTTCATTTGAGCATATTTTCAAACACTAAGTGGATGTTATGCTTTTAAAATCTTTTTGTGAAAGATCCTACCATCCCTCATCCCATCCTTAGCTCAAGACCTAACAAAATACTCTTAAGAACTCATGCATGAAAGATATCAACTTCTACCCTCATCAATTACCCTTCTAATGGTCTATCCTAGTTGTATTTAGAAGTTAAGAGCTTGGATTATAGACTCTTACCTTTTGGTAAGATGACCTAGGTGCCCTTCTTGACAAATCTTCAAGGTTTAAGCAAGATCTTTAGGAGAAATGTTGATGAAGAACCCCTTCTCCCTCTAGGACCCCCTTTCTCTCTCTAAATGTATCATAAAAATAGGCCTAAAATGAAGGGTAGGGTGTAATATATCGACATGGGGTCGGGTTATAAAAATAGAAAAATTAACCCTGCAATTTCGATTCTGCTATAGCAGAATGGGCCGTAGAATGAACATGCGGGCCGCATAATTCACCACAAATTGGTACCCAAAACTGGGCTACTATTGTTCAGTCTGCGACAGAAATGCGACTGTAGAGTTAAAAATGCAACAGGAAATGTGGTCGCAGATTTGACACAAGACAGTATTTTCCAGCCTTTGGTAATTTGATTATAACTTTGCTTAGGAATGTCCAAATGATAAATGGTTTGAAGAGTTGGAAACTAGACTCAAAGATCTTTCATTTGATATGCTATTCACCATATAAAACCTCATAAATATTTAGATATGCTCGTTTAAAGTGGAACCTTGCGCGAGTCCATTTGAAATTTTTGCCTATTACGAAATTTTTCCCATTTGGCATACACTTAGGCTTCCATTTGGACCTCACATCACTTGCCATAAGACTTATACTCATATTTACCAAGTCTAATTGATGTCCACCATGTTAATAGAACATAAAATATAATAATTAGCCTACGTAGCACCACGAAATCCTAGATTACTTAGCGAAATTTCCGGGGCCTTACATTCTAAGTTTTTTTTCTTATTAATGTTACCCTATGGTTATTAACTATGGAACTGGAGTAGTAATTTATGTTAATTAAAATTGAATATTGAGTTACATTGAGATACTGGGATATATATTTTCATGGTTTTATAGATTACTAAGACTTAACTCTCAACTTGAAAGTTAGGGATATTGAGTCCCCGATGAACATAATTGACATTGTTATTAATATTTTTGCATAGATTGAGGTCATTGGAGGCAGTTTGATTGGTGGTCTAGGCATCATGAGGTTGGAAAACTCGTCACTCGCAAGGTAAGTGAGATTTTATGCTTGGATAATTGCTTTTCTAAAATCTGTTTTGAAAGTGTGTTTTCTCTGCCTGGTCCATGTGTTGGAAAAAGCGTGCACTTGGTAGAATCGGTGGTCTTAGACTAGCCGCAAATATATTATTTCATGAAAAAAAATACATTATTTTATAAGTTGTTTGATAGTATGATACGGTTGTGCGCCATAAGGTTGGGTTTTATAGTTTGATACGGTTGTGCACCATGATATTGAGTTTGATACGGCTGTGCGCCATGATGTTGACGGTTGTGCACCATCATATTAATTTTGATACGGTTGTGCGCCATGATGTTGAATTTGATACGACTGTGCGCCATGATAGTGAGTTTGATACGGTTGTGCGCCATGATGTTGAGTTTGATACGGATGTGCGCCATGATGTTGAGTTTGATACGGATGTGCACCATGATGTTGAGTTTGATACGGCTGTGCGCCATGATGTTGAGTTTTATATGGTTGTTTGCCATGATGTTGGGGTGTTGTGTATGCCTTTGTACAACACCTAAGCATTTTGTATGCTCTGTTATATATTTGAGTCATTGTGATGTTGTTGTGGACTCGTGGTGTGTTGGTAAATTTCTTTCAGTGCAGTTATAATAAGTCCTTAGTGGGTATCCTTGTTGGTTAATTCTTAATAACTCTCTTGATACACATATATTGAGTTATTGTATAATTATCATATTTACTATATCATTCGTGTTGTGGTGTGTTTGTATTTTCTAACACTTGTTCTAGAGGTATTTAAAGTGGCGGGTCGAGGATCTTACAGGGTTATATTTACGTAACTCACTATGTACTTGCATGTCTATGCAGATACTGTCACGGGAGATAGAGCTAGTGACTGACGAGTCTGTTCGAGTGGATCCTATTGCTGAGGTGAGCCACTACATTGTTCGTGGAGGATTTCGATTCAGACTTACCTAGATTGTCTTAGTTATTTCCTTTTACTTTGGCGTTTGCCTACCCGTCAATAAACTCATGTTACTCTGTTAGATGCTCTATGGTCTTAGTGTGGGATTTGGGCTAGAGTTTTATTATTTGAGTGATTGTTAGTTTTTCTATCGATTGAGGGCGATAATTGTTTCCTCTTTAATAATAATAATACTATTAGGCCTGCATTTTCTTCTCTCAGTGCTTGTGTAAATGGTTAAATGTTAGAGGAAAGGGGTTCGCCTGGTAGGTGGTTTAGCTGGGTGTCAGTCACGTCTAGGGGATAGTTCGGAATGTGACATATTCTTTCACCATAAACTCTTGGGTTGGTAATCATTAACTTATTTCCTTCCATTTTTATCAACATCTATTGAATTTCTAGGCCTAAAACATATCATTAAGGTAGAAAGTTAGGGATTTGGGTAGAGTTAGGGCTTTTTGATTTTTCTTGATTTAGACCTCGTTTTGGGGTGGAATTTGAAAACAAATTATACATTTAGCTCGTGGGTGAATGGGTGACTTGATTTTGGTCCGAACCTCGTATTTTGACCAAGCGGGCCCGGGGTAGATTTTTGAGTTTTTGGGAAGAATGATGGAAAAGCGATAATTAGGCATTGGATTCGAATTGTTAAGCATTATTTGATGTTATAAAGTAATTTATGTATAGATACAACTGATTTGGAGCCGAATTCGAAAGGAAAGGCAGTTATTGAGGATTGAATTGGCCGTGGAAGTTTGAAGTAAGTGTTTGGTCTAACCTTAGGTTGAGGGATTAGGAGTTGAGTCATATTTGCTATGTGTTTCTTGTGGAGTACGATGTATAGGTATGGTGATGAGTATCTATACGTCGGTGTCGAGCATGACCGTGAGTCTTAAATTGATATTTGTTGTATTCTTGAATAATACTACGGCTAAAGTAGTGAGTAGATCCGTGATATTGAGCAAATGCTTAGCTTATTTTTGTAGAAGTTATTTATTAGTTAGACATGGTGATCATGGAGATTATTAGAAGTTGAAATGAGATTGGTTATAGCTGGTTCTCCCTTGCCGGGACGAATATACTTGTACTGTTGAGTTCACTTGCCAGGATAGAGTATTTTATGGTTAATCCCTTGCCGAAATTTTTGTTATGATTACTGTAAGATACATTTTAGGGACGGGGTGCGCGCCGCAACATTTTTATTAATGTATACATATATGGATCGGGTTGCATGCCGCAACACATATTATATTGAATCGGGTTGCACGCCGCAACAGATATTATATTGGATCGAGTTGCATGCCTCAACAGATATTATATTGGATCGGGTTATGCACCGCAACAAATATATTATATTTATTGGATCGAGTTGTACACCGCCACAGTTATATATATACTTATGGATCGGGTTGCGGGCCATAACAGTATTATTATTATATTGTTTTAGACATGGTACTGTTCCTTCATATCTAACTGGTTTTTGCTATATTGACTTGTTTCCCCGAAGCATGTATCCCCCTCCGTTTTAACTGCTCATTACTTGTATATTTTTCTGCAATATATTATATATCTGCACAGATTTATCTAGAGTCTGGTCCTAGCATCGTCACTAATTTGCCGGGGTTAGGCTAGACACTTGCTAGCATATGGGGTTGGTTGTGCTGATACTACACTGTGTGGTCTTTTGCACAGATCCAGGTACCGGAGCAGCATACGATGCACAACAGTAGTTTGGGAGCTAGCCTTCAGTCCACGAGATCTCGAGGTACTCCTGCAGGCATCTGCAGGCCCGACATCTCTTATACCAATTTTGATGCACTGTTTCCACTTGTACTCGAGATAGATTTTATTTCCTTATTTCACACTTTTGTGTGTAGCACTCCTAGATAGTCCGTGAAGGTTGTGACGCCAGTTCGGGGTAGAGGCATATGTGGATTTTTCTTATTATTTTGGTTTATTTTGTTTAAGTCTTCCGCTAAATTACGAATTCCATTGTTGTTTAATTATTTATTTCCTGTTAATTAAAATTGTAAATATGGATTTAAAATAAAAGTATTTATGGAGTCTAAATATGTGGCTTGCCTAGCTTCTACGAGTAGGCGCCATCACGACTCCCGGGGATGGGGATTCCAAGTCTTGACAGCTTTTTTTCTTCTACTGCTGTAATTCTTTATTTTGGTACCCCATAACATGTTCCCCCTTCCTGTTAATTTATGGCTGGCCTTTGTTAATTGTTATTCTATTAGAATAATGTTTCACTGGACACGTTTATGTTATTTGTCGTGTCCTAGTCTCGTTACTACTTCACCATGGTTAGGCTCGACACTTAATAGTATATGAGGTCAGTTGCACTGATACTGCATTCTGCACTTTCTGTCCAGATCCCAGTACTGGACTTCACTGATGAAAGTTTGGATTGTTGTTTTTAGTCCACAGGAGACCCAAGGTAGATAATATTTGCCGACTTTCGCTGACCCTAGAGTCCCATTCCTTCTATTTTAGATTCGTTTTTTCTTTCATTCCGAAAAACAAATGTATTTCTGTAACGACCCGGCCGTTTGTTTTTGTAATTTACACCCATATTCCCCATTAATTACTTCCCCTAAGTTCTTTTTTGCTATTTTGTTTTGCCGGGACGTTCGGTGTTAGGAGTCGGAGTGTTTTGGGACACTTAGTTCCTAAATGAGAACTTAAGAGTTGAAAAATGGTCCGTATTTGGATTAGTGTGAAGACGACCTCGGAATGGAAATTCGATGGTTCCGTTAGCTCCGTTAGGTGATTTCAGTGTTGGGAGCATGTTTGGAATGTATTTTGGGGGTTCGTAGCTCTTTTAGGCTTGAAATGCCGAAGCTTGAATTTTTGAAGTTTTCGGTCTGATCGTGAGTTTTTGATCTGAGGGTCGGATTTGAATTCTAGAAGTTTCTGTAGCTCCGTCATGTCATTTGGGACGTGTGTGCAAAATTTTAGGTCATTCGGGTAAGGTTCGGTTAGGTTTTTGATCGAAAGCGTATTTTGTTGGAATTTCAAGTTCTTAGTCTTGAATCTTTGATTTAATTGGATTGTCGGTGTTGTTTTAGGTATTTTAAGGATTGGTACAAGTTTGAATGAGGTATTAGGTGGTATTGGTACTTTTGGTTGAGGTCCCGGAGGCCTCGGGATGATTTCGGGTGGTTAACGAGGGAAAATCTCTATGTTTGCAGCAGCTGGTGTTTTTATTCTTCTGGTATTTTCGCTTCTGCGGTTTGGGGACTGCAAAAGAGGAGCAGCGGAAGTGGCCTTGCAGAAGCGAGATTTGGTCTCCCCCTCAGGAACCGCAGAAGCGGTTGATTGACCGCATAAGCGGTACCGCAGAAACGGTTATTTATCCGCATAAGCGGAATCTGCCCTTTAATGAGAAGTCGCAGAAGCGGTTGTATTGCCGCTTAAGCGGGACCGCAGAAGCGGTCCCTTGTTTGCAGAAGTGGAAATGTCTGTGCAGATATAGAAATTCGAGGGTTTTGATTTCATAAGTTAGAAAACTCAATTTGAGCACGGGAGAAGGCGATTTCGAGTGGGCTTTGAAGAAAAAATCATTGGGTAACGTTTCTTTGATCCCTTTTTATTATATTTCATCATTATATAGCTAAATACATCATTGGAATTCGAATTTAGGATCAAAAACTTCGTAATTTTGGGGTAAAAGTTCATAGACCAAACTATTGGGTTTTGAGGGGGCATTTGGCCTCCGATTTGGGAGATTTTTATATGGTCAGACTCGTGAGAGTATGATGGTTCTTAAAATGTTAAACTTATTCGATTCCGAGACGTTGGCTATAGGGGAATTTTGGTCATTTTACCTATTTTCGCGCCCTAGCTTAATTTTAATAGTGGAATCAGTTGTTTGCAATATTATTTATGATATGCAATTGAATTGAATAGATTTGGGCCATTAGGAGTCGGATATACTCGTGGCAAAAGCGTGGTTTCTATTGATATTGAACCGGTTCGAGGTAAGTGGCTTGTCTAACTTTGTGTGGGGGACCTTTCCCCTTAGGATTTGTTCTGGATATTTGAATTCCTTGTACGCAAGGTGACGAGCACGTACTTGAGCCGATTGATGAAAATCTGGTTTTACTTAAGTTTTTAATATTTAACTTTCTTTCTGATTTTCCTTATCTTCTTGAAGCTTATTACTTGTGTCAGACTAGGAAAGCATGTCTAACTGACTTAATTGCCTAATTGCTTAAGTTGTTTAATAGTACTACATGAAGCATGCTAGGCTAGTTCTATCTGTTGCTCCGTTATTCGTACTTATCCCTTGGTTTGTTTCTGGTTGTGATTGCGCATTTACATTGGGACTACGGATATAGGATTCCGGTAGCTCCCCCCCCCCCTTTTTTGGTTTACTTTGGGACTATGGGTTCGATTCCTAGGAGATCCCCCTGCACTTTTATTTTGGGACTATGGGACGGTATCCCGGCAGATCCCCTGCACTTTTATTTTGGGACTACGGGACGGTATCCCAGGAGATCCCCTACACATTGATGATTGGACTACGGGATGGTATCCCGGGAGATCCTCTCCCTTGATATTGATATGAGAGTTGGACTACGGGACGGTATCTCGGGAGGTCCATTGAACAGTTGAGGAAAGGGCTACAGGACGGTATCCTGGGAGACCCTCATTGGTATTTTGAAACTTAGTTGTGTTTACTTGTGTTTCTGCTTTATCCTTGCAGTTGTCTTTGCTTGTTGTTTTTCCTTATTACACTGCCGCATTTATTAATTTGTGTCAGACTTCCATCCTGTTAATTTTTGTTACTGTATTAATTTTACCTCAGTAAGGCCCTGACCTTTCCTCGTCACTACCCAACCGAGGTTAGGCTTGGCACTTACTGAGTACCGCTGTGGTGTACTCATGCCCTTCCTACGCATGTTTTTTATGTGCAGATCATCTAGGTACCTCTGCTCAGGTGCACTATCCTTGAGGCGAGGAGACATACGGAGACTTCAAGGTATATCTGCAGCGTCCGCAGACCGAAGAGTCTTCTTCCTTATTCTAGTTGTAGAGCTGTTATCCTATCATAATTTTGATGTAGTTATTCTAGAGATTAGAGTACTTATTGGAATTCTATTAGCCTGTGTTTCCCCTGAGTTTCCGGGTTTTGGGATTTGGCTGTAGACTTCCGTATATTCTTAGAGTTGTACATGCCAGACGGCCTTATACTCGGTTGTTACTTTTCATATGTTCAGTTTTAATTGTGTTTTTTTCCGCAAATATTATATCTTTTCTGCAATACTTGGCTTACCTGGTCGTGAGGACTAGGTACCATCACGACATGTTCACGATCGGTGAACTAGGGTCGTGACAATTTCCTTGAAACCAGTGTTTGTAGAAATTCTTAGATGTTCGTAGATTGTGACACCAAATCTTTTGGGTAGTCTTGTCCTAGAGTATTTAAACTACTATAAAATTTCCGCAATTCATATCTGCTTAGTTTTAATTATAAATAGTTTCAGTTTTGGTTAATGATTTATGGTTAGAACTGTATCTGTTGGCTTTGCCTAGCATCCTAAGAGTTAGGCGCTATCATGATCCCTACGGTAGGAAGTCTGGGTCATGACATTCCTAGAGATCCCCCTGGAAATTTATGTTTGGCACTACGAGGCGGTATCTTAGGAGATCCGCTGTTATTATCTATGTGTTCTGAGATGTTGTCTCTCTATGATTCTACTCATGTTAGTTTACCCTATTTATTTTACTGTGATATTTCATTCTATCTTATTTCACTATATTTATACCAGTAAGGCATTGATCTAATATCGTTGCTACTCGACCGAGGATAGGCTTGGCACTTACTAGGTATCGTTGTGGTGTACTCATGCCTTTCCCTGCACATGATTTTTGTGTACAGATCTAGGTACCACTTATCAGCCGCATTACCAATGATGCGAGGCAGCTGTAGAGAATTCAAGGTATATCTACCGCATCCTCAGACCTCGAAGTCCCTATCTATTCTTCTCCATGTCAAACACTTCTTGTATTTCTTTTTGTTAGACTCTGGAGTATAGAAATACTATTTTCTTTCTGTAGCTTGTAACTTGCAATATTTAGGGTTTTGGGAGAGTTATCTACACTTTGAGAGTGGTTATAGTATATGCCGAGCGACATCTAAATTTCTTGTTAATAATTTACCTTTTAGTTGTTATATTTTATATTTTCTTTTCATTTCTCTACAAATGTTAGACTTACCTAGTCGTAGATTGTAGGTCCCGTCACGATGGTTCATGGAGGGAGAACTTGGGTCTTGACACCCTATTTATTGCTACCTGTACTTCATTTTATGATTACTTGACTTACCGGGGTGCTTGGTGTCGGGTTTGGGAGAGTTTCAGAGTGAAACGGGACACATAGTCCCTAAGTTTGAAATTTAAGTTGTAAGAGTTAACGGTAGGTTGATTTATGTGAAGATAACTCCTGAATGGAGTTTCGTCAGTTCCAATAGCTTCGTATAGTGATTTTGGTCTTAGGAGCACTTCCGGATGTTGATTTAGATGTCCACAAGTCATTTTGGTGTTAATTAACAAAAGTTAGAAATTGGAAGATTTATGGAAAGCTTGACTGGGGAGTGGACTTTTTGATATCAGGGCTGGATTCCAATTTTGAAAGTTGGAGTAGGACCCTAATCTCAAATGTGACATGTGTGTAGTCAATCGGACATGATTTGATAGATTTCGACATCGAATGTCGAAGTTAGCTAGAAATTCAAAAGTTCATTAGACTTGAATCGATGCGCAATTCGTATTTCTTCAAGCATAAATGGTACTACGCTAAGAAAATGAGCTTTAATTTCTATTTTTATTGTAGCATTAGATATGTATCATATTTACAAATCCATAGCAAAAAGAATCATCAAATGTGGACTCGATTTTGGTTATATTTGGAGAATCTATCTTTGATTTTAACTTTTGGTTGATGAATTTTAAAGAAGAAATTGGGGGTTTTGGCCTAAATTTCATAATATGAATTTTTGAGTTTAGAACACCGATTCAGAGTTGGATTTGAGGGAAACTAGTATGGTTGAACTCGTAATTAAATGGGTTGACGGATTTTCTGAGTTTTGTTGGGTTTCGAGGTGCGGGCTCGGGTAGGGCTTTTTGGCCGATTTTGGGCTTTTTATTAAAGATTCGACATTTTTCTATTGGGATTGGTTCCTTTAGCATTGTTTGACTTATTTGAGGTTTTTTTGATTAGTTTTGAGTCGTTCGGGTCCGTTTGCTCAAAATGTTAATGATCACTATTTTTGACAATTCCAGTAGGTATGTATCGTGATTTGTGATTTGGGCGTATGCCCGTAATCTAATTTCGAGGTACCTAGCTCAAGTTATAGCCATTTAATAGAAACTAGAAATCTAAAGGCTAAAGGTTTCAAAAATTTGACCGCGGAGTTGACTTTATTAATATCGGACCCGGATTGGGACTGTTTCAAATACACACTTCAGTGTGTGGTCAAAAATATATTGACTAAGATTTCAAATTTTGATTTTTATCATTTAATTGGTGATTTGGGTGGGAAATTGGGGGGGAAAGTGGAGGAAAGCTCTTAGGCCAATTTTTGAGATTTTGATCAAGATTTTTAATCAGATTTGAGTAATTTGATTTGGATGAACTCGTGGTTGAATGGGTATTCGGATTTTGTGACTTTTACTTGATTTTGACTGTAACGACCCGACCGGCTGTTTTAAGCATTTGCACTTTGCTCGGTTGTTTGAATGCATGAGTAGCTCCGTATGATGTATTATGACTTTAATGAATCAACGGTTTTGGTTTTCAGGTTATTCAGAAATGATTTGGAAGAATGATTCTCAGCTAGAAGCTTTAAATTTGAGGTTTCGTATGTGATTTGATAGGTTTCAGCATCGGTTGTGGAAGTTTGAAGTTTGAAGTTTATTGATGTCGAATGGAGGTGCTGTAACGACCCGATCGGTCATTTTGAGCCCTAATGCATCGTTCAGTAGTCTGAAGCCATGAACAGCATCATTTCAAGTATTGTGACTTGTACGTGTGGTTGGAATTGAATTTCGTGGAGTCCAGAGTTGATTTGGAAGGAGAATTCTTATTTCAGAAACTTAAAATTGAAAGAATGAACTAGGATTGGAATTTTGAGTAAACGACCTTGGAATCAAGATTTGAATGTTCCAGCAGGTTCGTATGATGATTTCGGACTTGGGCGTATGCCCAGTTCAAGATTTGGATAACCTAGGAGTGTTTTGGCGCCTATTGAGGAAGTTAGCATGTTAGAAGAAATTTCATAAGTTTCTCTTGAAGTGCATTTCAGTGTTATTGATATCCGTTTGAGATTCCAAGTCTATGAATAGCTCCGTATGGTGATTCTGGAGTTGTGAGCGCGATCGCAAGTGAATTCGGAGATCCGTAGGTCATTTTGAAGTCATTTGGCCAAAGATAGAAAATTCAAGGTTTTGAGAAGTTTGACCGGAAGTGGACTTTTTGATATCGTGGTTGGAATTCGATTCCTAAAGTTATAGTAGGTTCGTAATGTCGAATATGACTTGTGCACAAAGTTTGAGGTCAATTGGACGTGATTCGATAGGTTTAAGCATCGAAATTAGAAGTTGGAAGTTCTAAAGTTCATAAAGCTTGGAATGGGGGTTGATTCATGATTTTAGCCTTGTTTGATGTGATTTGAGGCCTTTAGCAAGTCCGTAATGTATTTTGGGATGGGTTGGTATGATTGGTTGGGGTCCCGGGGGGGCTCGAGTGGATTCCGGGTGGTTAAAGGATCGAAAATGGAAATTTTTGAATGCTGAGGCTTGCTGGTTGCTCTCATAACCGCATATGCGGTTTTGGATAACCGCAGAAGCAGTTTTGGGGTAGAAGAGGAAGGACCAAAGATGCGGTCATAATTCAGCAGATGCGGAATCGCACCTGCGGTAAAGGGATCGCAGAAGCGGGTTTTGCCAGGGGCTTGTAGAATGCAGATGCGGTCAAGGTTCAGCATTTGCGGGAAGGGGAACGCAGAAGAAAAAAAAGGGCAGCCTAGTGGAAGCGGCTGATGGTCCGCAAAATCGGTTTCGCGGAAGCGGAATTTCTTCCGCAGAAGTGGAAGAAGCTGGAGGCAGAAGAGTTGTTTTAAAATCTGGATTTGGCCATTTTCTATCATATTTTCATGGCTTGGGCGAATTTTTGGGGAGATTCAAGAGGGGATTTTCGTCATCAACGTTAAGGTAAGTTATCCCCACCTATTTCGAGTTAAATACATCAACTATGTATGGATTTGAACATTTAAATTAGTATAAATTTGAGGTTTTGGTGGAAAACCTAGAAATTTGTAATCTTGGAATTTAGCCACGGTTGTGGGGATGAAATTAAGAGAAAATCATATAATTGAGTTCGTAAGTTCATGGGTAATCTTTATCTTCAAAAAATTTTGGATTCCGGGCACGTGGGCCCGAGGGCATTTTTGTCAACTTTTTGAGGGAATTGCTATAAATTGGATTATAACGAGAAGTTAAGTATATATTAATGGATTTGCATAATTATTGGCTAGTTTTGGAGCGTTGTGCATCGATTCGAGTCTTAGAAAGGGCGTGGAGTGCCAGTAATGGACCTTCGAAGCGAGGTGAGTCTCCTTTGTAACCTTGTAAGAGGGAATTATCCCTATAGGTGAAATAATTGATTATGTGCTCCTACTTGTGGGGGCTACGTATGTACGAGGTGACGAGAGTCCATGCGTAGCTACTATTATGCTATTGTACGGGTAGTTAGGACCCAAAAGCATGCCATACTTGGATTAATTGTAAACTTACCGACATTTGAATTTCTTAAATCACAACGAATTAGCAAACGAATTTCTAAACAGATAAAATCTCATTTTTCTTAAATAGTTAAAAAAGAATTTTGTTTTCATTGGATAATTACTCTGTGTGGACCTCTTGATTGATTGTCTGTGTGTTATATTTTGGAATGAGTCGAACGCCTCGGCAGATTAAATAGATGCATCTATAGGCGCGCCGTCGACCCTCAAAAAGTGCACAGTTTACATTTCTGTTGGAGCGGGCCGTCAACCTGGGCATGATTTGCGCATGCTTGTATTGCTGCTTGAACTAATTAAAGTTGTTATTGCCTCTTCATGGCTTGAGAATATTCGAAAAACAATGTAAATGGAATTTGGGAAATTTTCCATAAAAAGGAATAATAGTTTACTTGTTTACTTTTATTTGATAAAAATCATGTGGGTAGAAATTCACGATTTAATGTAGTATTGACGTCATTATTAGACCACTTGTAAGTGTCGAAGTTGACCATCTCATCTCTACTTCTTCGAGATTAGGCGGGATACTCATTGAGTATACGTTGTTTACGTACTCATACTACACTTCTGTGCATTTTTGTTGCACAAGTATATGTAACTCTAGCGATCTACTGGACACAGCAGCACGGATGATTCTGGGACTAGGTGAGCTATACTATTCGAGATGGCCGCAGCTAGAGTAGTCCTTTCCAGTATACTGTATTTACTTTTTGTCCATTGTATTCCGGACGGATATTGTATTTTATTTCCTTGACAGTAGAAGCTTATGCACATGTGACATCGGGTTCTGGGATGGTTTAAAGTATTTTATATTAACTGCTTATCATTTAAATTCAATTTGAGACTATTATCTTTTAAAATTACTAAATTTGAAGGAAATTCTTGGATATTAAAAAGTATTAAAACGAGACTCGGATTAAGTAATATGGTTGGCTTGCCTGACAGCAGTGTCCGGCGCCGTCATGACTCTCAATGGATTTTGGATCGTGATAACATGGTATCAGAGCACTAGGTTCCTAGGGTCTCACGAATCATGAGAAAGTCTAGTAGAGTCTCGCGGATCGGTACGGAGACGTCTGTACTTATCCTCAAGAGGTTGCAGGACTGTTAGGAGTACTTCCTTTCTTGATTCCTTATCGTGCGATTTGATTCCAGTGAGGCTTATGCCTTTGTTTCTTTCCTACTCAATCTTGTGTGATGCGAAGCGCTTGTTATAAATTGAGAATTGAAGAATCATAATGGTATTACGGAGGTGGTGAGGGAGGTTTCTCCCGGTGTAGTTGATTGTATTATTATTGTCGCCTTATGGAAGGATATTTTAATGTTTCATCTCAGTAACGGTACTTCTGAGGGCTCTGGGGCTAGCCAGAAGTTTCCACGATGCTTATGAACAATTGTTCCACATTATTGTTATGATGGTATGAAGTTTGCCTATGTATCGGGGCAGTGAATGACTTGAAGGGAGGTTTACTCGGTGCATAATCAAGAGATTCAGTATTTTATTCCCGACGGGGGAAAGGCAATCGGACTAAGGATGGTCAGGTGTAGGCTGGTGGAAATAATAAGACTTGGTAATTTCAAGCGTGGTAGAGCTTTCTTCTGTGATGGGATGTTGTTGCCCTAATTGAATGTACTAAATTTGTCGGTGCTATGATTTGCTACAATTCGCCTTTGGGGCAAGATATTGCGAAATAGTATTGGAGATGCAACTGTAGGGTATCGCAAGGTGCAGTTGTTCAGGATTGAATCTGTATTTCTAATGTTGAAGGTTCAATAAAGATGACCTTCGGAAAGGTTTAAAGTTAGCAACAATTGTGGGTTCAAGTGCCACGAAGTTAGATTTTATTTAAGACATCCACTAAATATCAAACGATGAGGAAGGACATGTGAGAATCGTCAGGCAGTGTTCGAAATTATAAAAAGGCCAGGTATATGACCACGTACCTTAAGGAGGGTTTGGAGTGATTTGAGAATATTAGTTCTTGGTTATTGGGGTCTACGAATCTAATTTGAAGTAGGGATTCTTGTGCGACATGAGATTTAATACAACGGAAAGGAGTCGCTTAAGTAAAGAAGGATGCAACATAACTTTGAATTGGAAGGATGTTTCCGCACATTTAGATGATGTCCACGAGGGGTAAATGGACCTATGCATCTGAAGAGTGAGATTAGACTCAGGATGGGTTATTGATGTCGTAGGGATTGTATCCCGTGCAGCGGCGTTGGAAGATGCCGGGGAGAGCTTTTATAGGTGGGTTACCCAAGTGAGCAGGTTAGCGATCGTGTGGTTGGCAAGGCTTCTTCGAAGAATTCAATCGGTTATATAGCAATTAGGAGGTGTGAAAACAATTCGTGGGATTTGAGACAGCATGGTCTCACAGTTCAAGGTTACTCGGGGTAAGTGCGAATAGAGTATGGTAAGTGTTGGATGGAGTTATTATTATTTCGATGGAAATCAAGGATAAATTGGACGAAGATAGATTGGTTAGCTATAATTGAATTGGCATATTGGTGGTGGAGATTAGTTCCCAGTGTGATCAAGTTATTCAAGTGATTTGTGACGGTGCGTATGAGGCTTGTCAGCCGCCGTAGTTGATATTATTCAGGAGCATTCTTCTGTTATGGCTTGTTATGTGAAAGCGGATCCCGAAAGGGCTATGGTGCCTTAGCCACTACCTAGATGTTTGCATGTTCTACAGTTATAAGAATTTGCCTGTGTGATGCTATGTTTCTCCTAAACTGAGTACAGCGAAAAGCTTTTATATGATGAAGTGTTGACATATTAGTGGTTTCGGAGTTATGATAAGAATCATGTCCTATTGTACATTGGCATGTTGGGTGCAGTGAGTAGTATGGAATTTGAAGTGAGAATTAAGGTGGCAGTTCGGTGTGGACAAGTATGTCACAAGCTCGGATGAGAAGGAAGGGAGTTTCGATGTTTAAAGTAAGTTGGTATTGTCTCCATCATCACCTGAGAGGGGTGTTTTGTAAGAAGGGCTTGTATCATGGTTAATTATTCTTGATCGCTTTTCAGCGTTGGTGCGGCCAGTGGTTGGGATGTATGGACCTGTTATGTGTTTCGAAGGGTCGTGGGAGCACGTCCCACGGGAAGATTGTATAAGTGTGACATGAGTTCACTTGATTGATTAAAGATTTAAACCAAGTATGAGGATGGTGGCACTACCATTAATTTGAGAATTTATGCCTGGAGGGTACTCTGGTTATTGGGTTATGGACTGTGGAGGTTTGCCCTAGTTATGAGGGATGTTCTTATGGGTTATGAGCAGAAAGGAGGGTTATTAGGGACCTTGGAAAGGTTATTAGCCCAGTCAGTGTGATCAGAATCGGCTTGAGGTCGGTGGGTGGATTCAAACGTGAATAGGGGCTCTATGTCAGGCCAAACGTGTTCATTTCGGTAATGTGATCCTTATGGAGGAGTAGTACGAGTGTTATTTCATTGTCATACATTTCAAGTTGTGATACATTGCGCCGTGTAAGTTGTGAGAGGGCTTGAGAAATTGCATATGTGTTAAAGATCCGCGTATAAATGATGTTATATGAGCCAAATGGATGTTGGGGTTCAGATTGTATATCGTACCTCATTTGTGCTTGAGTTTTGTAGCTTGAAGCGCTATCTGTCCCCTCAGGGGTGGTATTATGCACTTAGCGTGCTTGTGACCGAAATTAAATATTTTACCGTGATGAGCAATTTTAGCTTGGTGTGCAACCTCCTTATGTGAGATATATGTGTGGATCGGGTGGCACGCCACCCTGGGTATGTTATTTGAACCGGGTTGCATGCCACAACAGTGTGATGTTGAGTATAGTTTTTTATTTGCTATTTTTGTATGTCGTGCTTCCTATTTTCTAAGGAAAGTCCGTATTAGTGCGTGAGCTAGGTAATTCCTTCCAAAGTTCGTTTTCCTTTTGTATCGCGTTCTAATTGATGGCCTATTGGTACATTATGGTATCATATGAGACTTTTGAGTATGTCTATGGTGGATTATTGCCTGAGCAGTTCATACTGGGTGATACGAGATCCTTCGATATAGGATCAGTGCAATCCGACTATATAAAGTATATTATGGAGCTAAGACTATTATTTGGTTCAGAATGAGGTAATGGTCATTGTCAGGAGTATAGACCTAATGATTTGTTGACTCGACAGTTGATTATGAAGTTATGCACATCTCTTCCGTTGTGGCGGTATTGTAAAGGTTGGAGTAAGACCTGTGTATATCATGGGGTGCTATGGGAGTATCCGGTTAGTAGGATTTTGTCTAAGTTGATCAGAAAAAGGTTATTGTGGTCCGGTGAGTAAAGTGATGGTAGGTGTGAACTAAGCAAGGTAATGTAAATATGTTTGGGTACAACGTGTGGTGATTTATATAGTGATCTTATGGTGGGAGTTGGTCGGGCATGAAACTCCGGATGTTGGAATTGGGCTTAAAGGCATATCAGCTTGAATAAAAGAGAATATCTTCAGAATTGATCGAGCTAATGTGCTAAACTGAGTTGTCGTAGCACAGGAAGGTGCATGAGAAGTTAAACAGTGATTTCAGACCACTCCAGTGTAGTTCTCAGCACGTTCGAGGACGAATGTATGTTTAACTAGGAGAGAATGTAACGACCCGACTGGTCATTTTGAGCCCTAGCACGTTGTTCAACAGTCTGAGGCCATGAACAACTTCATTTTAAGTATTGTGACTTGTACGTGTGGTCGGAATTGAATTTCGGGAAGTCCAGAGTTGATTTGGAAAGAGGATTCTTATTTCGGAAGCTTAAAATTGAAATAATGAACTAGGATTGGAATTTTGAGCAAACGACCTCGGAATCGGGATCTGAAGGTTCAAGTAGGTTTGTATGATGATTTCAAACATGGGCGTATGCCTGATTCAGGTTTTGTATAACCCGGGAGTGTTTTGGCGCATATTGAGGAAGTTAGCATTTTAGAAGAAATTTCATAAGTTTGGCTTGAAGTGCATTTCAGTATTATCGATATCTGTTTGAGATTATGAGTCTGTATATAGCTCCGTATGGTGATTCTGAAGTTGGGAGGTCGATCAGGAGTGAATTCGGAGGTCCGTAGGTCATTTTGAAGTCATTTGGTCAAAGGTAGAAGATTGAAGGTTTTTCGAAGTTTGACCGGAAGTGGACTTTTTGATATCGGAGTCGGAATCTGATTCCGAAAGTTGGAGTAGATCCGTAATGTCAAATATGACTTATGCGCAAAAATTTGAGGTCAATCGGACGTGATTTGATAGGTTTAAGCATCAAAAGTAGAAGTTGGAAGTTCTAAAGTTCATAAAGCTTGGATTGGGGGTTGATTCATGATTTTAGCGTTGTTTGATGTGATTTGAGGCCTTGAGCAAGTCCGTAATGTGTTTTGGGACTGGTTGGAATGATTGGTTGGGGTCCCGGGGGGCCTCGGGTGGATTTCGGGTGGTTAACGGATCGCAAAATGGAAATTTTGGAAGGCTGAGGCTTGTTGGTGCTGTCATAACCGCATCTGCAGTTTTGGATCACAGATGCGGCAATTTAACTACAGAAATAGTTTTGGGCTAGAAGAGGAAGGACCGCATATGCGGTAAAGGCATCGCAGAAGCGGATTTTGCCAGGGGCTCGTGGACCGCAGATGCGGTCAAAGTTCCGCCAAATAGTGGAAGCCACAGAAGGGAAGCCATAGAAGTGGGCAGCATAGTGGAAGCCACAGAAGGGGCTGATGGTCCGCAAATGCGAAACAGCGGAAGCTGAATTTCTTCCGCAAAAGCGAAAGTAGCTGGAGGCAGAGGGGTTTTTTTTTAAATTGGGATTTGGCCATTTCCTCTCATATTTTCATGGCTTTGGCGAATTTTTGAGGAGCTTCAAGAAGGGATTTTCGTCATCAACGTTAAGGTAAGTTATCCACCTATTTTGAGTTAAATACATCAACTATGTATGGATTTGAGCATTTAAATTAGTATAATTTTGAGGTTTTGGTGGAAAACCTAGAAATTTGTAATCTTGGAATTTAGCCACGATTTTGGGGATGAAATTAAGAGAAAATCATATAATTGAGTTAGTGAGTTCATGGGTAATCTTTATCTTCGAAATTTTTTGGATTCCGGGCACGTGGGCCCGAGTGTATTTTTGTCAACTTTTCGATCGGTGTTAGGAATTGCTATAAATTGGATTATAATAAGAAGTTAAGTATATATTAATGGATCTGCGTAATTATTGGCTAGTTTTGGAGCGTTGTGCATCGATCCGAGTCTTCGGAAGGGCGTGGAGTGCCGGTTATGGACCTTCGGAACGAGGTGAGTCTCCTTTCTAACCTTGTAAGAGGGAATTGCCCCCATAGGTGAAATAATTGATTATGTGCTCCTATTTGTGGGGGGCAACATACGCACGAGGTGACAAGAGTACGTCCGTAGCTACTATTATGCTATTATCCGAGTAGTTAGGACCCAAAAGCATGCCATACATGGATTAACTGTAAACTTACTGACATTTGAATTTCTTAAATCACATCGAATTAGAAAACCAATTTCTAATCCGATAAAATCTCATTTTTCTTAAATGGTTAAAAGAGAATTTTTTTTCATTGGGTAATTACTCCGTGTGGACATCTTGATTGACTATCTATGTGTTATATTTTGGAATGGGTCAAACGCCTCGGCAGATTAAATAGATGCATCTATAGGCGCGTCGTCGACCCTCGGCAAGTGCACAGTTTACATTTCTGTTGTAGCGGGCTGTCGACCTCGGCATGATTTGCGCATGCTTGTATTGCTGCTTGAACTTATTAAAGTTGTTATTGCCTCTTCATGGCTTGAGAATATTTGGAAAATAATTGAAAAGGAATTTGGGAAATTTCCCATAAAAAGGAATAATAGTTTACTTGTTTCCTTTTATTTGATAAAAATCATGTGGTAAGAAATTCATGATTAAATGTAATATTGACATCATTATTAGACCACTAGTAAGTGTCGAAGTTAACCATCTCGTCTCTACTTCTTCGAGATTAGGCGGGATACTCATTAAGTACACGTTGTTTACGTACTCATACTACACTTCTGTGCATTTTTGTTGCACAGGTATATGTAACACTAGCGGTCTACTGGGCATAGCAGCACGAATGATTCTAGGACTAGGTGAGTTGTATTATTCGAGACGGCCGCAACTAGAGTAGTCATTTCCAGTATACTGTATTTACTTCCTGTCCACTGTATTACGGACGGATGTTGTATTTTATTTTCTTGTCAGTAGAAGCTCATGCACTTGTGACACCGAGTTCTGGGATGGTTTGAAGTATTTTATATTAACTGCTTATCATTTAAATTCGATTTGAGACTATTATCTTTTAAAATTGCTAAATTTGAAGGAAATTCCTGGATTTTAAAAAGTATTAAAACGAGATTCGGATTAAGTAATTCTGTTGGCTTGCCTGACAGCAGTGTCCGGCGCCATCACGACTCTTAGTGAATTTTGGGTCGTGACAAGTGCGATTCGTCGTTTTGATGTTTTTATATGTATTTTGAGACCTCGAGTAGGTCTATGTTATGAATGGGACTTGTTGGTATGTTCAAAAAGGGTCCCGAGGAGCTCGAGTGAGTTTCGGTTAGGTTTAGGCAGTGTTGCGCTCATTTTTTGATGTTTCGACGTCGTTTCTTCAAGCATAAATGGTACTACTCGAAGCAAATGAGCTCTGATTTCTGTTTTAATTGAAGCATTAGATATGTATCGTAATTACGGCGACATAGCAAAAAGAATCGTAAAGTTTGGACTCGATTTTGGTCATATTTGGTGAATCTATCTTCGATTTTAGCTTTTGGTTGATGAATTTTTAAGAAAAAACTGGGTGTTTTCGCCTGAAGTTTCATAATATGAATTTTTAAGTTTTGAACACCGATTCGATGTCGGATTTGATTGAAACTAGTATGGCTGAACTCGTAATTGAATGGGTTGACAAATTTTGTGAGTTTTGTTAGGTTCCGAGGTGCAGGCTCGGGTTGGGCTTTTTAGCCGATTTTGGACTTTTGATTAAAGATTTGTCCTTTTTCGATTGGGATGGTTCCTTTGGCATTGTTTGATATATTTGAGGTTTTTTTTTATTAGTTTTGAGCCATTCCGGTTTGTTTCCTCAAAATGTTGACCGATTTTGATAGTTTTAGTAGGCCCGTATTGTGATTTGGGACTTGGCGTATGACCAGAATCAAATTTTGAGGTCCCTAACTCATGTTATAGACATTTAACGGAAACTAGAAATCTAAAGGCTAATGGTTTCCAAAGTTTGACCGAGTTGACGTTATTGATATCGGAACCAGATCGAGACTATTTATAATACACGCTTCAGTGTGTAATCAAAAATATATTGACTAAGGTTTTGTAATTTGAGTCTTATAATTTAAGTAATGATTTGGGGTGAAATATTAGGGGAAGTGGAGGAAAGTTCTTAGGCCAAATTTTGAGGTTTTCAAATTGATTTTGAAAAATGATTTGGAAGAATGATTCTTAGCTAGAAGCTTTAAATTTGAAAGGTTTGTCCAAGTTTTGACTTTATAGAATTTGACCTCGGATTGGATTTCTCATGGTTCCGTTAGCTTCGTTGGGTAATTTTGGACTTAGGAGCGCATTCGAATTGTGATTTGGAGGTCCTTAGTAGAATTTGGCTTAAAATGGCGAAAGTTGAAATTTCGAAAAGTTTGACTGGGAGTGGACTTTTTGATATTGGGGTCAGATTCTGATTCCTGAAGTTAGAGCAGGCTCATAATGTCAAATGTGACGTGTATGCAAAATTTACGGTTTCGTATGTGATTCGATAGGTTTCGATATCGGTTGTGGAAGTTTGAAGTTTCAAGTTCATTGATTTCGAATTGAGGTGTGATTCATCGTTTCGATCTTGTTATGTTTGTTTGGAGGCCTCGAGTAGGTCCGCGTTATGATATGAGACTTGTTGGTATGTTCGAATATGGTTTTGTGCGGTTTGAGTGTGTTTCGGATAGGTTTGGATTGTGTTGCGCTTGTTTTTTATGTTTCGACATAGTTTCTTCAAGCATAAATGGTACTATATTAAGCAAATGAGCTCCGATTTTTGTTTTTATTGAAGCATTAGATCTGTATCGTAATTACGGAGTCATATAAAAAAGAATCATCAAATTTAGACTCGATATTGATTATATTTAGTGAATCTATCTTTGGTTTTAGATTTTGGTTGATGAATTATAAAGAAGAAATTGGGAGTTTGGCCTAAAGTATCATAATATGAATTTTTGAGTTTTGAACACCGACTCGGATTCGATTTGAGTGAAACTAGTATGGTTGAACTCATAATTGAATGGGTTGACATATTTTGTGAGTTTTTTCGAGTTCCGAGGTACAAGCCCGGATTGGGCTTTTGATTAAAAATTCGACCTTTTTCGATTAAGATTGGCGCCTTTAGCATTATTAGATGTACTTAATTTTTTTGATTAATTTCATGTCATTCGGGTTTGTTTTCATAAAATATTGACTGATAAGTGTTTTGACAGTTTTGGTAGGTCTGTATCGTGATTTGAGAGTTGGACATATGTCCGAAATCGAATTCCGAGGTCTCTAGCTAAAGTTATAGCCATTTAAAGGAAACTAGAAATCTAAAGGCTAAGGGTCCAAAGTTTGACCGCGACTTTATTAATATCGGACCTGGATTGAGACTGTTTATAATACAAGCTTCAGTGTGTACTCAAAAATATATTGACGAAGATTTCAAATTTTGAGTCTCAATAAAAATATATGGCTTGATAGTAATAAGAGTCTTACAAAAATTCAAACTAAGGCTACTATTATAATACACGCATCAATATATTCAAAAACATATTGAAAGAGACTTCTGCTTTTGAATTTTAATAAAATTTTCAACTTCTTTTTTTTTTGTTTGTTTTTATTACTAGTGAAAGAAACTTCTACTCAAAGCTATAAAAAGTGGATTGTCCCAACTTTTAAATGCGTGACATGTAATACATTTTAGCATGTGTGAGTCTATCTTCAGTATGCATTGCATTAACCTTACATTTTGTCCGGATTTTTCATTCTTTCTTTTATATATTTTTTCCCTGTGTCCTTTTTCTTTCTTTAATTGTATCTTCTAAAACTCAAACTAAGGCTACTGTATATAATACATGCCTCAGTGTCTAGTCAAAAACATATTGGCTATGATTTTAAACATTGAGTCCTAACAAAAATATATGGCTTGATAGTAATGAGAGCCTAATTAAAATTCAAACAAAGGCTACTAGTTATAAAAAAATGCCTTAGTGTACGAAAAAACATATTGAAAGTTAGAAAAGTGGGTTGGCTCATATCTTCAAAGAGTAACATGCAATCCATTTTTTCATGTGTGAGAAAGTGTGGTTACTAGAATATAGAAGTTCAATCTATGTTCAGTACGTAATGCATTAACCTTATTAATTTTTTTGACGTTTTCTTTCTTTCTTTTTTATCTTTCTTCCCTTTGGAATTTTTCTTTATTCAATTGTATCTTTTAAAACTCAAGCTAAAGCTACTGTTTATACTACATGCTTCATTGTGTAGTAAAAAATATATTGACTATTATTTCAAATTTTAAGTCGTAACCAAAACACGTAGCTTAATGGTAATAAGAGTCTAACTAAAATTCAAATTAAGGCCACTTTTTATAGTACATACCTCAATGTATTCAAATACATATTGAAAGAGACTTGAGCATTTGAATTTTAATAAAATCTTCAGCTTCTTATTTCTTTTTCTCTTTTTATTATTAGTGAAAGAAACTTTTACTCAAAGCTAGAAAAAGTGGGTTGGCCAGCTCTTCGATGAGTAACATGCAATAAATTTTAGCATGTGTGAAAATAAGTGCTTACTAGAATTTAGAAGTTCAGTCAATCTTTTTGCATATTATCCTTACATTTTGTCTGAATTTTTCTTTCTTTCATTTGTATCTTTCTTCCCTGTCCCTTTTCTTTCTTTAATCGTATCTTCTAAAACTCAAACTAAGGCAACTGTTTGTAATACACGCCTCAGTGTGTAGTAAAAAATATATTGAAATTTAGTCCTAACAAAAACACATTGCTTGATAGTAATGAGATCCTAGCTAAAAATTCAAGCTAAGGCTACTATTCGTAATAAATGCCTTAGTATACTCAAAAACATATTGAAATTTAGAAATGTGGGTTGGCCCATATCTTCCAAGAGTGACATACAATCCATTTTAACATGTGTGAGAAAGTGTGGATACTACAATATCGAAAGTTCAAGCTATTCAATACGTAATTCATTAACTTTTTATTTTGTATGACTTTTTCTTTCCTCCCTTTCTTCTTTTTCTTTCAATTGTATCATTTAAAACTCAAACTTAAGATACTATTTATAAAACACGCTTCAGTGTGTAGTCAAAAATATATTGACTAAGATTTTAAATTTTGTGTCTTAAGAAAAAAATACGTGGCTTGATAGTACTAAGAGTCTAACTAAAATTCAAACTAAGGCTACTTTTTATAATACACGCTTCAACGTATTCCAAAACATATTGTGACGACCCAGCCAGTCGTCTCATGAGTTACCACTCTGTTTCTCCCCATATCTCCTTCTTTATGCTTCGTTATCCGTGTTTCATGTGATCAAGTTGATTAGTTTGCATTCGGAGAGGTTTTGGTAAGAAATGAGACACTTTTTAAGAAGGCTTAAGTTGGAAAAGTCAACTTAAGCGGGTTTGTATGTTAGTTCTGATGGTTCGGTTAGCTTCGGGATGTGATTTTTGACTTAGGAGCATGATCGTAATTGGTGTTGGAAGTCCAGAATGGAATTAGGCTTGAATTGACAAAGTTAGTATTTTGGCGATTTCTGGTTGATAGTTGAGATTTTGATCCGAGAGTCGAAATAGAATTTCGAGAGTTGTTGTAGCTTCATTGCGTCATTTGGGATGTGTGTGCAAAATTTCAGGTCATTTGGACATCGTTTGGTCGGGTTTTTGATCGAGAGTGTATTTCGGAAGTTTTTGTAAACTTAGGCTTGAATTCGATGAGTTTTGGGTAATTTGATGTTGTTAGAGGTGTTTCGATTATTGGAACAAGTTTGAATGATGTTATGAATTATGTTGGCATGTTTGGTCAGGGTCCCATGAGGCTCGGATAAGTTTTGAAAGATTTTTGTCATTTTGAGCATAAGCATGTAATGATCCAAAGGTCCATTTCTAGTTATAGAGATCGAAATTTGATTTTGATACTTCCGAAATTTTGATAATGAATTATATGACTGATCTGAAAAGTTTGGTCTAATTTCATCAAGTCACGATTGGGTTTTTGACGCGAAACATGAGTTAATTGTTTAACAAGCGAAATGTATATCGCACCAAGAAAACGAGCTCCGAAATGAGTTTCGATTGAAGGAAAATGTTCGTATCATTATTTGTGATTCATAGGAACAAGAATCATATAATTACGAGCTTATATGATGGAGATAGAGCCTTTTTTAGTGAAATTAAAGATTGTTGGTGCATCAGATCTGGTGTGCACCTTTTAGCAACCAGATTTGGCACTTTTAGCGACCAGATTTGGCTTTTAGCAACCAGAATAGGCTTAATAAAGCTGCTGCGTTTTCTGCTCATTTTTTACCTCTTTTTTTGGTGAAAGAACATGGCTTGGGGCGATTTTTGAGCAAGAAATCATGGGAAATCTTGAGGTAACTCACTTGTGATTATTTATACTCCATAATATTGAATTATCATCGAATAATCCGAATAGATTACATGTTTTTGAGGTGTAAATTGGGGATTTGGACCTAGGGATTTAAACATAAGATTTGAAGATTTGGAGGCCGAATTGTTATTGGAATTTAGTAATTTTGGTATGGTTGAACTTGTGTTTGAATGGGTTGTCGGATTTTGTGAGTTTCGTAGAATTCCGAAGCGTGGATCGGGGGTCGGGTTTGAGCAATTTTAGGATTTTGATGTTAAATTGGATGTTTTCGAGTGGGCTTCGCTCCCTTAGCATATTTTAATAATTATGTACTGATTGTGGCCAGCTTTGGAGCATCCGGAGGTCGATTCGTGTGGGCGAGGCATCGCGGGATAGAGTTTGGACTGGATTGAGGTGTGTAATATTTGTAAATGACATCTTGAGGGTTGAAACCCCGGATTTGCACACCATAGTGCTGTATTGAGGTGACTTACACGCCGGATAGCGAGCGAGGGGTAGAGCACCATTGGGGATTGCGACTTGGTCCGTCCCGATTGATGAATTTACTGCGTATTTGACTGATATTACTTGTTATCATCATAATTTGGACTGATTGTCATATTTGGGCTTCATGCCAATTAGTTTAACCCTTCGTGGATTGTTGTCGATAGTTTCCTCACTGATTTAATTATATATTTTATCTCAGTCATGTATTTTTCATCTGTTTTAAGAACTCAGCCAAGTTATTATACCTTAAACACTCGAAATGATATTTTCATAAATTATTTTAGGGCTGAGCATCATGCTTTATTATTGCCCGAGTGGCTTATGTGATTATGTTGACTGAGTGTTGTGAATGGGGCCGAACAAAATGAGGCACTTGGGCCTAGGAATGATTTACACTGGGATCAAATGATTAAACAACCCAAAACAAAGTTATTGGACTACCATTGGGACCCAGGTTGAAGTACACGTGTCAAAGATTTAGTAGTCTAGAGGAAATATATTTGTTATAATTATCAGATTGTGCAAGGGGGAGGGAATACGAATTATGTTGAATCTCAAGACTGTGTTTCTCATCTCCTCTTAATCTGTATCTCTTCCCCTTTATTCTTAGTTTCCTATTGCACCTTCTTTTCTCATCTGTCTCTATTTCCCTCAGTGTTGTTTTCTATTATTCTGTGGATATTTGGTTATTCTAATTCCATTCTGTGAGTTAATACAACCAGTTGGTTTGGGTGTAATCTTTTATTTGTTACATTGGTGCTTTCATCCCTCGGACTTCAACAACGACTATGATTCTACCTCGATTTAGTGGCAACGACAATCCGGCGAGTTGGCTTTTTCGGGCCGAGTTGTACTTCACATACCTTGGCTTCTCCAAGAAGGATTGGTTGCCTCTTCCATCCTTCTACCTAGAAGGCGATGCTCTTGCTTGGTTTGATTTGTTATTTCGCACTAAATAATTTTATGATTGGAACCATTTCAAGGAGAAGTTTCTTCTGCATTTTCAGAAAGGTACTTTTGCTGATCTGCAATGTAATTCCAAATTCTATGAGCTTGAATCTGCTTCTGGACCAACCAACAAGACGGAACAAGCCATTACTGCAGTTTCTACTAGAGTTTTCCCTAATATAATCGTTGATACGTCTTTGGTGTACTAATATAATCGTTGATACGTCTTTGGCTACACCTGCGAACTATAAACTTTATGCTCCTTCCACTTTAGGAACATTCACAAGCCTTCAAGTCCCTGATATAAACGATCCCAAGAGTTTACCTAGTGGAGACATGTACAGACCAGTTGAAGACAATGTGTTTGATGAATTTCCCCAAAGTGATGAACCTGATCATCCTTGACATGGTCCCGCAGATGCAACTGCCCTTACCTCTGGGATGAAAGATGGACTGGAAACTGAACAACTCATGGAGGACGTGTTTGCTAAAAATCCTCAACGAAACACCGACGAACAACTCATTCAATTTGCCCCTCTGATTATGGATCCTTTTGCTAGCTTGGTCTCAGGTGATAAGTTTCCTTTTGGTCAAACACTCGTTGTGCCTGCTAGTGTCAATTTGAACGATGGCCATATGCTTGATACATATTGTTATCACGCAAGGGATTACACATCTCATTGTTATGCGTCTGAATCAACAATAGCGACTATCCCATTTTTTAGTTGT
The DNA here is from genome assembly GCA_026770625.1 of Nicotiana glauca. NCBI lineage: Eukaryota > Viridiplantae > Streptophyta > Magnoliopsida > Solanales > Solanaceae > Nicotiana > Nicotiana glauca. Next base: position 36,334 of record MU743758.1, on the reverse strand, counting down.
ATGGACAATTGGTTTGACACGGGGTAATATTTTAAGAGTGATTCCTGTTTATTTTTCTCTATTGGATCTGAAGATTCAAAACAAAATGACGAGTTTTCAAAGATAAAAATCATCAGCTCTAACATGGACAATTTGGGAGATAGACAATCTTAAGGAAGTTTTGTACTCTTAGGATTTAACTGTGAACCAACTCTGAAGGAAGCTTTTAAAAATATGTTGTGGTTCCAGGATGAGTTCAAAGTCCATTTGGACTATTGGTGTGATTCTAGGATGGAAAGCAATCTTGCTAGAATCTTGCTTTCTAAATCGAGAATACGTACTAGGGAGGGGAAAATACAGCAAGTGCTCCAGGTATTAGCTGAAAGTTCCTCCAAGCAGTCACCACATATTCGGGTGGATAAAGCGGTTGGACTTTTAATTTTTCTGTTTGGTCTAGTTCATAAAGCAAGTTATGTGGACAAGTGGGTTCGATACAGGGCAAAATTTTAAGGCTGATTCGTCTGTGCTTTTATCTGTTGCATATGGAGGTCTCAAACAAATTGAGGGATTTATTCCACTTATTACCACAACGGATTTAGACGGTGAATGTGCAGAGATTGCAGGGTTTTCTCCTTGCTTATTAGATCAACCATTTGTGTCCTTCCTGCTGGATGGTTTTCGGAATGTTACAACACATATGAGCTTGAAAAATAGAGTGGTATTCTCTGGATGCCAAGCTTCGAGAGGTACACATATTTATGTAGTGTCGCATGAACACCTGGAACAAGATATGTCAATAAGGTATGTATGTGCCTCCTCTGTTGATAGCAGACCTCCTAAATGGATAATTGAATTGGCGACCTTTGAAGACATGTATGTTGCTGAATTTTTCGTGGACCCTATAATTTTTGAAGATCAATATCTTGATAATTTTGTTCTAGAGAAAGAGAGTGTCATTCTAACTAGGGCAAGGAACTTTGTTAAAGTATTTCTTGAAGAAGCGAATGGAACTGCTACTGGAGGATTCACTGATCAGCATATTTTGAGTCCATTTCTAGTTGTTCGTGATGTTAATTTCTTCTTAGTAACCATTTGCCCATCTCCAGTGGCTCTTTATGTATGGGATCCCAGAAAAAGTTGTGTGTTCTTGGCTCTAATAGGTTCTATAAAGAATGTGGAGGCACTACTGTTGCTGGGATGTACTGGAAAGTTTTGCTTCCTTGTTTATTCTAACTCTAAGACCAGCGTGGGGGATCCCGGACAACCATGACTTGTGAACTCCTGCAATTTACAATGTTATTTGGCATTGTTAATTACTCGTTCAACAAGCTATACTCACTTTTATCTTGTTGATCTGATTGGTGTGAGGTATCATGCACCTCTGGCAATTGCTTTACCTGGTAGCTATCTTTATGTTGACACAAACCAAAATTTTCTTCCTTGTTCACTGAGGGTAGCCTTATTCCTTCTTGCAACTGATTCGTCTGGAGATTTAATTTTGGCCAAGGATGACAATGAGCTGTTAAGAACTGTCAACCGTAGAAGTACACGAGTTGCTATCATTAGGACCATGCTTGCACTTGGTCCAACTAAATTCAAGTTCACTAGGATGATGTTACAATTTTGCTGTGATGCCCATTTTAATGTAGCTATACTTGTTGGAACAAGGTTTCTCACTCCAGCTGGGAATATACACTGTGCCGAGGAGATAAAATTGGTAAACATCAATGATGCTCACTATATGAATGCTGAGATTATCAATTTTCTATATAGTGCTAATATGATCCTTGTCAAAAGCAGTAGTCAACGACAATTGGCGGTGACTTTGGCTCTTATGAATTGTAGTTTCCCTAAGGAACTAGGCCATGAAATAATGAGAGATAATAAGTCAATTGATACATATTTGTTGAATGTGAAGTTCTGAAAAATGAGCATAATACATGCATCTATCCTTGGGAGTGGTTATTTGTCGCATGTACACAAGGTTGCTCTCCTTTTATCAGGATATATATGTGCTATCATCCTATGTGGACACGGAGTTCTATTACAGCACCCCATGCTCATGTTGCTTCTTAAAGCCATCACTGCTCTTGATGTTGGTTTGGACAGAATTATCCAGGAAGCTGAAGTCAAGCGTGACTCTCACCATGCCAAGCTTCTAACTTTTTGCCTTATGATTTGTGGTGACATTGTGCCAAAGTTTGTCAATACTACAGCGGCGACCGTATCATGTCACGTTGACAAAGTTGTGATAGATGGAATCTTCTTATTCTATTTCCCAAAACATCTTTATATAGAGACAATTGGCGGAGTGCGCACAACTAACACTATTCTTAACCCGAACCTTGAGGACAAGGTTCTTAATGAGGGCGGAGGTATTGTTGTGAATAGGGCCGAACAAAATGAGGCACTTGGGCCTAGGAATGATTTACACTGGGATCAAATGATTAAACAGCCCAAAACAAGGTTATTGGACTACCATTGGGACCCAGGTTGAAGTACACGTTTCAAAGATTTACTAGTCTAGAGGAAATATATTTGTTATAATTATCAGATTGTGCAAGGGGGAGGGCATACGAATTATGTTGAAGCTCAAGACTGTGTTTCTCATCTCCTCTTAATCTGTATCTCTTCCCCTTTCTTCTTAGTTTCCTATTGCAGCTTCTTTTCTCATCTGTCTCGATTTCCCTCAGTGTTGTTTTCTATTGTTCTATGGACATTTGGTTATTGTAATTCCGTTTTGTGAGTTAATACAATCAGTTGGTTTGGGTGTAATCTCTTGTTTGTTACACTGAGTAAGGCCGATGTCCTGTATTGTGAGGATACTTATGGATAGGGCTGCGCGCCGCAGTAGTGTTATATTGATATTTAGGCCGAGAGCCTGGTTGAGTACATTGAACTTGAGGCCAAGGGCCTAGTTGATTATATTTATATTGAGGCCGAGAGCCTGGTTGATGCCACGAGAGGGCTTGATATTGCGATTGGTCTGTAGGAGCCCCTTCGGAGTCTGTACATACCGCAGTGGGCGCCGGCGATGATAACTAAATGGATGGCCCGGGCTGCACGCCGCAGTGGGTACTATAGTGTACCGTCATATGCATTGCATTGCACTCATGCATTTGTTCTCATCTATATTATCTGTCATAATATTTTTGCACTGTTATTTCATTGACTTTTATGCTACTTTTTGCAATAATTACCTGATATCCTGGCGTTATTTGGTAATGGAGTGTTGTGCCCGTGGGGCTGATTCTGTGCTTTTTTGCACTACTTTTTTTGCATTCATTTGCTTAACTGATGGAAAAAGACATTTTCAAAAGAGGTTTTAAACTGAGCCAAGATATTTCTAAAGATTTCACAGTTTCACTATTTTTCTCAAAGGGTTTACACTGCTGCTATATAGCAGGATGGCTTACTTTACTTGATTTCTTATTGCTCGGCTGTTATTTACCCTTATTACTCTCACTAAGTTGGAGTACTCACTTTACTCCCTGCACCTTGTGCGCAGATGCAAGTATTTATATACCCGGCAGCGGGTTTTTATTGCTTGGAGGCAGGGTTATCGGAGTTTTAGCAAGGTGGCTATCAGTGTTCGCAACATCATTTTTCTCCCTTTTTGTTCATCAGTCCTGTTTTGTATATTTCAAACCTTGTAGTTGTATTTATACTCTAATAGATGCTCATGACTAGTGACACCCCGATGTCGGGCTGATTTGGGTTAGATATCTGTATTTTTTTCTATACTTCCGCTATTTGGTATTGATAAACCATGTTGTACTATAATTATGTTAAATAATTGCTTTAAGGGGATGCATTGGTTTTACTGGCTGGTCTTGTCTTCACGAGAGGTGCCATCACGACCAGGTTCTGGAAATTGGGTTGTGAGAAGTTGGTATCTGAGCCTAGATTACTAGGTCTCATGAATCATGAGCAGGTTTAGTAGAGTTTCGCGGATCGGTATGGAGACATCTGTATTTATCCTCGAGAGGCTGCAGAACCTTTAGGAAAACTTCACATTCTTGAAATTCTTATCGTGCGTCCTTTGATTCATCTTGAAAAGTAACTTTTGAAATTCCTTCCACGCGTTTGTATGCACACATGAGCACTCAATATCAGATGTGCCTCAATGGCTTGTGATTCCCTAATCGAGGGGCGAGATATGATCTCTATTAGTTGATGTTGGGCCAGTCTGGAGGACTTGAGGGCGGATCTTTGCCTATGGCTTGAGCACCAAGGTGGTGATTATGTGAGTTTTGTTTTTGAACGTAAATATTCAGTAGTGCCCCTATTAGTAGAGATGATAGCTGGTTGTCTATACAATGAGTATGTAATGACTGCGAGATGCAATCATATAAATTGGAAGCAACGAGAAAGGTCTACTGGAGTATAGATGAACTATTAGGTGTTTGATTTCCATTGTGATTAGATGTGTAGCCCCGAGTTATGGGTGCGGAGAATCTTTTCATGTATCCTAGTTGGGAGTGAAGTAAATTTCATGTTGCGTTATGAGTTTAGACTCAGGAGGACTAAGTGACTGTGTAATGTGTATGACAGTGGGAGGTGTACAAAAATATTAGTTTGAGGCGAAACATGTGGGTTATCTCCTGCGGAATGTTCCGAAGTTGTGTGATTGTGATGACCTAAAGGCTCATCACTTGATTTTTTTATTCATTCCGATCTTCCAAAGCCTTGAAAACCTCATTTATAATTGCCTCGATTTACGTGAGCAGTCCGTATACATAGCTAGAAGCTCAAATATGAAATTCTGTGAAATTTTGTTAAGTTTTGATATTAAAATGATAAATTTTTGGGAGCGAGTGCTAAGCCTACCACAAATTATATTGATTATTCGTTATTGATTTCCATGCTGGTAACATAATGTGCACAAATGGGAACGAGCGGTACGCATTCTACAAATGATATTAAAATGGGAGCGAGTGGTACGCCTACCAATGATATTGAAATGGGAGTGAGTGGTACGCCTACCACAAGATATGAATTAAAATGGGAGCAGGTGGTACACCTGCCACATGATATGATATTAAATGGGATCGGGTTACACGCCTGCAACAAGTTGTGTTGAACTTGAAAGTGATTTTAATTCCATTACTCGTTTATTTCTGATATTATATTTTGTTTCCACCCCAGAGTATGTCTTCCCCTTCGCAAATATTACATATTATTTCCTGTTATTTCTTGTTGTATATATACTTAAACTGCACAGGTTTATATGAGTGTCTGGTCCTATCCTCGTCACTACTTCACCGGGGTAGGCTATGCACTTACCAGCATGTTGGGTTGGTTGTGCTGATACTACACTCTGTTCTCTTTTGCACAGATACAGGTTTTGGACAGCAGCAGTAGTAGTGCAAATGTTTGCATTTCGATCAGCGAGACACCAAGGTAGCCTTGCAGGCGTCCGCAGGCCCGACGTCTCCTCTATCCTTATTTTTAGTCTGTTATCTCATGTATTCGAGACAAACAATTTTATATTTCTTACAAACTGTTTTGTTTAGTATTCTTAAAAGTTCATGAGTATTGTGACACCAGTTCTTGGGTAGAGGTTTGTGTTTGCATTACGGTGTCGTATATAGTATTATCTATTAACTCTTCTGCTAAATTTATTTGTTCCACTATATTTATATTATTGCTGTTAAATTTGTTAAAAGAAGAATTTGAAAGTAAGAATAGTAGTTAATAATTGGCTTGCCTAGCTCCTATTAGTAGGCGCCATCACAACTCCCGATGGTGGAAAAATCCGGGTCGTGACAAGTTATTATTAGCGCTCAAGGTTACATAGGTCTCTTAACTCACGAACAAGCTTAGTAAAGTCTGAGGGACTGGTACGGAGACGTTTGTATTTATCCCCCAGAGGCTACAGAATTAGGAAAAAGTTTGACATTGGTTATTTCTTGTCGTGCGGTTCTGTTTCTCAAAGCTAATTGAATTTCTACTCTTGTCTTTCCACGAATGGTGAAGTCACGTACCACTTCTTCAGCCGAACAACGGCACAGACCGGTGATAGATACGGTTTCAGAAGTTTTGCGGAGGTCGAATAGGTTTCACCAAACTCTTCGCTACCACCTTCAGCGGTGCATCTTGTGAGGACCCACGAGATTTTCTTGACCGTTGCGATGAGGTATTGCAGAACGTGAGAATAGTCAAAAGCGAGAGGGTTGATTTGGCTGTTATTCGGATGGCAAATAGAGGCAGTGAAAAGATAATGTATTTACCAGACCACTTGTGGTTCCAACGAAAGATGCAAATGTATCAAGAGATCACCTAATGAATCCAGTGATGGTTCAATGGTCCTTGACGTCTGGTTGATTTATTTGAGTTGTAGAGGACAAATATGGTGGATTATCGAATGTTGTGACTTTGACTTAGCATCAAATGGGGAATTCCACTATTAGTGAATGGGTCGTATGGTCATGTGCTATGTCAGTTTTGGCTTGGAATGTATATATATGGTACGGAAAGGTTCCCTAAATAATTTATACATATTTAAGGCTTGGCACTTTGCAAGGGGTAAGAATCGCCCCCAAGCAATAATGAAGAATATATGAATAAATGGGGTAGCTCAGTAGTGTTAAGACATTATAGCAAAAGAGGAAATTGGCCGGTGGTGGTCGTGGCAAGCCTATGAAGGGGGCAGACTAGCCAATGCAACACCACCTACTCAGCTCTATTTTAAGAAATGTTTTGAAGGAGTTTACCTCTCATATTCTCTGCAATATGTGGTATATGTGATCTGAACGGTTGTGCCAGGTCAGTATGACAGTGTCCGAATGTGTCACCATGTTCAATAAGTTAGCTGAGCCTCAAAGGAATTGTTTTGAATGTGGTAGTTGGAGAAATATAATTTATGAAAGTACCCAGGCTACGTGCCCCATTGCAGTCAATACTCAGCTTACAAAACAAGCCAGAGGTAGGGGTCAGGATGTTAGAGGTGGAGGTGAGACTCCTAGAGGTGGAGACCCAGCCGTTTATATAATTTATATGGTATGGCTGAGGTCACTACACCGGATGGTGTCATCACATGTACAATTCTGATTGTTATAAAAAGGATATTTTTCCTTAATTTTATTTGGTTTTGAAAAAACAAATTGAGGCAAGTCCTTCTATCGTGCTCCACTTATGAGCGAGTTTCGTAATTCTGAGATCCGCTTATGTGAATGCTCCTGTTGAGAGATTCGACGGAGATGCCTAATTCAATCATTACATGTTGTGATATTATTAAACGAAAAACTTTTGAAAGAAGAAGAAATGAAATATTTCGGTTGGCACGCCGTGCATAACACTGGTGACTCGGCGCTAAGGACGAGATCCTCGCATATTTATGTAATGAGAAGTATTTAAACTGTAATTATTGAGTTTTAGACTACGAGATGTGGTTATGGTCATACCTATAAATCATTTTATGTCAAGATATCATTGCGATAATGCCTTGCTTGTGATACAGAGGTTAGTGGTATTGATATATACTTTATGGTGTTTTGTCGTGTTGTGGAAATATTGTTAGGAGTCATTTTGGTGTTACTCTGATAGGTGGATAGGCTTAGCTACATGGGAGACACTGTCGAAATTTCTGAAGAACTTGGGAGTTAGAAAAAAAAAAATTGGATATTGAGATTGCAAGGGCAAAATCGTGTACCTAATATGGATGGGCTTCGAGAGTTGATTCTAGAGGAGACCCACAGTTCCCGACATTCTATTCATCTAGGCGTCGCAGAGGGGTATCATGATTTGGTCATTGTTGATAGGCTGACCAAGTCAGCGCATTCCATTCCTGAGGCAATCTCCTATTCATCCGAGAGCTTAGCTCAGATTTATATCCGGGAGATTGTTCGCCTTCACGGTGTGCCGGTATCTATCATTTCGGATCAAGGTACGGAGTTTACCTCACGTTTTTGGAAAGCAATTCAGCGAGAGTTAGGCACCCAGGTGCAGTTGAGCATATCATTTCATCCTCAGACAGATGGACAGTTAGAACGGACTATTCAGATATTGGAGGATATGATCCGAGTTTGTTTTATTGACTTTGGAGGTTCATGGGATCAGTTTTTGCCTTTAGCGGAGTTTTCCTATAACAATAGCTACCAACCGAGTGTTCAGATGGCTCCTTATGAGGCTTTATATGATAGGCGGTGTCGATCTCCGGTTGGATGGTTTGAACTGGGAGAAGCTCGGTTGTTGGTTACAGATTTGGTTCAGGAGGCCTTGGATAAGGTCAGGATCATTATGGAACGACTTCGTTCAGCTCAATCCAAGTAAAAGAGCTATGCAAATCGTAAGGTTTGAGATGTAGCTTTCATGGTTGGTGAGCGTATGTTGCTCCGAGTGTCGCCAATGAAGGGCGTGATGAGATTTGGGAAGAAGGGCAAACTTAGCCCTAGGTTCATTGGCCTATTTGAGATTCTTTATCGAGTGGGAGAGGTGGCTTATAGACTTGCATTGCCGCCTAGCTTATCAGTCGTGCATCCAGTTTTTCATGTATCCATGCTTCAGAGGTATCACGGCGATCCAGCCAACGTGTTAGATTTTAGCACTGTCCTGTTGGACAAGGACTTGTTTTACGAGGAGGAGCTGGTGGCTATTTTAGACCAGCAGGTACATCAGTTGAGATCCAAAGGTTTTCCCTCTGTTCGTGTTCAGTGGAGAGGTAAGCCTCCTGAGGCTTCTACCTGAGAGTCCTAGTGTGATATGCGGAGCAATTATCCCCATTTATTCCCTGACTCAGGCACTTCCTTCTTATGTCCATTCGAGAAAGGACGGTTGTTTTAGAGGTGGAGAATGTGATGACCCAAAGGATCATCACTTTTTTTCTTATTCATTCCGAGCTTTCGAGGCCTTGAAAACCTCATTTATAATTGCCTCAATTTACGTGCGCAGTCCGTACACATAGCTGGAAGCCAAATATGAAATTCTGTGAAAATTTGTGAAGTTTTGATATTAAAATAAGTAAATTTGACTTCGGTGAATATTTTTGGTAAGCGGACCTGGACCCATGATTTGATGGTCTTGGAAGGTCCGTAGAAAAATATGGGACTTAAGCGTATGCCTGGAATCGAATTCCGAGGTCCAAGGCCCGAGAAATGAATTTTTTTGTGAAATTGTTTTTTGAAAATGTTTAAGGAAAATGAAAATAAAATTTGATTGAAAAGTGATGGTATTGGGCTCGTATTTTGGTTCTGATGCACGGTACAAGTCTTATATGCTGTTTAAGCGCTTCTTGTAAAGTTTGGTTGAATTCGGACGTCGTTTGATGTGTTTCGGGCCTAAAATAGAAAATTTGAAGTTTTATGAAATTTGAAAGAATTCTTGGATTTTTAAGGCTTAATTCATTATTTTTGATGTTATTTTGGCAATTTGATCGCACGATTAAGTTCGTAGGATATTTTTAAGTTAGTGTGCATATTTGGTTTGGAGCCCCGAGGGCTCGGGAGTGTTTCAGAGGTGTCTCAAAGTGATTTCGGACTTAGGAAAATTTCAGAAAAATTGCAGAAACAGTACCGTGTACAGTACCCTGTGAACAGTACCATGTACGGTACATTGTGAACAGTATCGTGTACATTACCCAATAAACAGTACTGTATACAGTACCTGTGAACAGTACCATGTACAGTATCCTGTGAATAGTATCGTGTACAGTACCCCCGTGAATAGTAAATACGCGTGAAAAGTAACCTCGAAAATTCTGGACAGAATGTTTAGTTTCTGAAAATGGGACTTTCCCATTTTCCATTTTTACCAATTTGGAGCTCGGATAAGGCGATTCTTCGGGAGATTTTTGTATAGAACAACATGGTAAGTGTTCTTAACTCTATTTTGGTTATATTACTCGAATCTATTGCATGTTTTGGCATTAGATCCGTGAATTTAGCGGGAAAAGCTTAGAAACCCTCTCGAATAGATTTGAGGATTTGAGGGTCGAAATGTTATCGAAATTTAGTAATTTTAGTATGGTTGGACTCGTGGTTGGATGAGGTTTCATATTTCATAATTGTTGTCAAGTTCCGAAAAATGGGCCCCACGGGCAAAATTTTAGTGCAATTTCTGATTTTTAATGTAAAATGTAGAACTTCGTATGGAATTAATTCATATAATTTTTATTGACTGAATCAAATTGTTTATAACTAGATTTGAAGCTTCGGACGAATTCACGAGGCGAAGGCTTGTAGAAATTTTGAATTTGGTAGCAAAGCGAGGTAAGTATTTGGTCTACCCTAGCTTGAGGGAATAGGAGTTGAGTCATATTTGTTATTTGCTACTTGTCAAGTACGACGTATAGGCATGGTGACGAGTATCTATACGTCGGTGTCTAGCATGACCGTGAGTCTTTATATTGCGAATATTTGAATTTGCCATATCTTCCTTGATGAAATGGTGATTTTAAAATGTTGTAAAGAACATGTGATATTAAAAATTTGAGGAGCATTGGCTCGAGTTATAAAATGAATTACAAGTTAAAAGTGAAAGAAAGAGAAGTAATAATTAAATTATTCCCTTGCCAAAAAAATATTCATGGAATAGTTGACATATTCCTTACTGGGAAATTCTATTATATATTATTATTAAGTCCTTGTTGGATCCCTATTAATATTTTCCAGCTATTTCCTTGCCCCTTATTTTTGATTGTTGTTTGGGTGAGGAAAAGTGATAAAGCACGAAGGGTGATGCCGTGCATTGTTTGATATCGTGAGGGAAGAGTGTAAAGCACGAAGAGTGATGTCGTGAACTTATTGTTGTTTGTTGTGATTTTCTTTTTACTATTTGTTCAACTACATTTAAATGTCTCATTTCCACTATCACTGTGATTCTTTATTTTGACATTTTCCCTTTTGATGTGTTGCTTGTTATTGTTGAGTCAAGGTATATTTGTACTACGTCGTGTCTTGAATTTGTGCCATAACTGCTATATATTTATGTGACTTAATTGTTGCTTGTCATTATTTGTTTTCCTCAGTGAATTATAATTATTGTGTACTTGTTGTTTATGAATTTGTATTAATTGTTGTGTTTATCAGAGCAAATTTTATTTGGAAGAACTGTTGATAAAATAAAATAGGAATAGGTGGTACGCCTACCACAAATGATATATTAAAAATGGGAGCAGGTGGTACGCCTACCATAAATGATATACTGAAATGGGAGCGAGTGGTATGCCTACCACAAATAATATATTGAAATGGGAGCGAGTGGTACGCCTACCACAAATGATATATTGAAATGGGAGCGGGTGGTACGGCTATCACAAGATATAAATTTAAATGGGAGCGAGTGGTACGCTTACCACAAGGTATATTGAAATGGGAGTGAGTGCTACGCCTACCACAAATGATATTGAAATGGGAGCGAGTGGTATGCCTACCACAAATTATATTGATTATTCATTATTGGTTTCCATGCCGGTAATATAATGTGCACAAATAGGAATGAGTGGTACGCCTACCACAAATGATATTGAAATGGGAGCGAGTGGTACGCCTACCACAAATGATATTGAAATGGGAGCGAGTGGTACGCCTACCACAAATGATATTGAAATGGGAGCGAGTGGTACGCCTACCACAAGATCTAAATTGAAATGGGAGCGGGTGGTACGCCTACCACAAGATATGAAATGAAATGGGATCGGGTTGTACGCCTGCAACAAGATGAGTTGAACTTGAAAGTGATCTTAATTCCATTACTCGTTTATTTCTGATATTATATTTTGTTGCCACCCCAGAGTATTTCTTCCCTTTCCCAAATATTACATGTTATTTCCAATCATTTCTTGTTATATATATACTTAAACTGCACAGGTTTATGTGATTGTCTGGTCCTAGCCTCGTCACTACTTTGCTGAGGTAGGCTAGGCACTTACTAGCACATGGGGTCGGTTGTGCTGATACTACACTCTGTGCTCTTTTGCAAAGATACGGGTTTTGGACAGCAACAGCAGTAGTGCAAGTGTTAGCATTTCGATCAGCGAGATATCGAGGTAGCCTTGCAGGAGTCCACAGGTCCGGTGTCTCCTCTATCCTTATTTTTAGTCTGTTATCTCATGTATTCGAGACAAACAGTTTTATATTTCTTTCAAACGATTGTGTTTAGTATTCTTAGAAGTTCGTGAGTATTGTGACACCAATTCTTGGGTAGAGGTTTGTGTTTGCATTACTGTGTCACATCAAGTATTATCTATTAAGTCTTCCGCTAAATTTATTTATTCCGCTGTATTTATATTATTGCTATTAAATTTGTTAAAAGAAGAATTTGAAAGTAAGAACAATAGTAAATAATTGGCTTGCCTAGCTCCTATTAGTAGGCGCCATCACGACTCCCGTTGATGGAAAAATCTAGGTCGTGATAGTGATCCCTATGTTGTATGTTAGAAGATCTCATTTACAAGTGAAATATACGTGTTGAACTCTAAATTGGGTCGCTTAGAGAGTGTGTGTATCTGTTGCGAAAGTGAATGCGAGAATTGCAGAAGAGTTAAATTCTAGGTGATCTATGTTTTCACAAGCTTATAAAGGATTTGAGTTTAATCTCACGTTGGTATTATGTCATCAATAGAGTATGAGTTATGAGTTATGATATGTGTTTTGATCTATGGCTTCGAGCCAAGTTGGGGAGTTGCTATTGATTAGCTGATTGCACGGTTATGTTCTACGTTGGTTCTGGTTTGAGGCGTGCTCGTGAATCAGTTTTGGATTGAGGAGATTGAGCCCGATGATGGCTCGAGTAAAGGAAAATTTTTACTAAGGTAAGGCTATATGTCATAGTGTCAGAAGTGCCAATGAGGCACTGCTTGTTCGGTTATGTTGATCGGGATAAATTGCAGTTCGATTAGATGAGTCTCAGGAATGGTTCTAATGTGCTCAAAATTTTGCATGTAATAATTGGGGAATTTCAAGTTGTATTTTGTTGCTAGAAATTGAGGTTTGAATTTGGAGCGTGTCAAGATTTGAGGTTTTTCTATATCAACTATGGGCCTCTATGTGGCACTATCAGGAAGGTGCAAGTAATGGTTCAGAATTTGTAGAATGTCTCTTCAGAGTAAAGTATTTTGAACGTGGTGCTTGCGAGAATATTTAAAAGAGTATTCAGCGGCTTATGAGCCTTAGGCGTTGTGGTTTCACATTAAAGTTTGTAGGGAAAGTTTCAGTTATGGATAAGGGTGTACTAATAAGGAAACAAATAAAGGTGAAAGTAATTCGGCATGGTAATGGATACAATAGGGTCTTAGCGAACTAATGATATGGTGATGCTTTACAGATGTTTTGTGGCAGTATTCTTGGGTTGGTAACCTACATGGCCTGGTCAAGCCATAGGAATTCCGCTTTGAAAGCTTGGTTATGTGCGAGTAGATTTGAAAGTTTTCTTGATGGTTTTTACCATGGTTCGAGCCGGATATCTTTTACCGGTGTGAGGAACATATTGTATATTTTGAACTGCTCCTAGATGGGAGAAAAAAGAAGATCTCTAACTGCCCGGAATCTAATTTTCCTGTAGCCCGAAAATTCTAACGATATCCTTGTGTTTGCAACATGATGGCACGATACACGTGGTGTGTTGTACATGCTTAATGTCTTCATGTACGAGGTGACAGTTCATTCTTGAAGGGAAGGTGACGAATTCTGGATAGAATAGTCAGCTTTAGATAATTAGATTGAATGTTATAACTGCTCGGTAAAACCTGAGAAGGGTTAGCATTATATTTTGACTAACAAATGTTTATTGGTATTACAACACTTACTTGGTTGATTGACCACCAATATTCCAATTTTTCTATATAGCCTAGAAAAAAAAATCATTATCATGAGATGATCGTACTTGAGGTATGTGTTAATCATTTGAGTGCCGAGGTTGTGATCAGTTACGGTGATTTATGTGATCTATGAATTTTGAGACGGGGAATTCTCAGAAATATATTTTTTCGGGATTGTGGCATGTTTGAGGTAAGTATTTTATCTAAACTCGTTGGATGCATTACTCGAGCTAATTGACGGTGATAACTATGCGCTGTGAGCGCGAAAATATGTGAGGTTTGAACCTGTGTGCAAACACCGAGCCAATATTCATGCTCGGAAGATGTGTAGGCTATGATATGTCTAGAGTGGGATATTGAGCTTAAAGTTATGATGTTTCTCATATTCATAACTTTATTAAGAACTATCTGGACTATACTTGAGATTTCCAAGATGCTAAATTCCATAACAAACTTAGTAATTACTAATTCTGCATTAATTTGCGGATTTGAGCTGTGATAGCATAGTTTGCTCATGCCTACGATATAGAGTGTTATTTATGCTAGTCCAGGAGCATGAGAATCTTATTTCATTTAGCATATACAGGTGTACTTGTTGGCTTGCTCCTATATGATATACTTGGACTGGAGGTTTGTGATCGTGTCAGGTGGATTATGTTATTAGCAACTCAGTTGCTCGTAAAGTTGATGTCAATGTGAGCTATAGAAGTGCTAGTAATTATTATTCTATTCATGTATCTTGGTTCCACTGTGATTTATGAGCTCATAGCATACCGTTGGGATGGTACTTGTAGAACTTGCAAAACGGCTCTCTTCTTTGAGGTATTTTCCCTTTCTGGGGTAGTCGGATGGTGCAATATTGAGGTTTACTGGTATGGCATTATATCATGTACTGCTCCGTGGGTATGGTGATCCACTGGTGGTACTAGACATAAAATTGCGCTTGGTTGATTATTTTGAGCATGGTGACTTGGGGTGTCTCATGTGAACTAGTGCCTGGATAGGGTCGCGCATGGCAGCAAAGTTATGTGGAGGTATGACCTTGCGGTTAGATTCGGGTGTTCTATTTCTTTGATGTGAGACGGGTTCTCAGCCTTATGTTATGGTGGTACTAGTGAGCTTATGGTACAGCTCTTTCGTTTAAGCTATTTCATGATTTGAGTGAGTTTGGATTGTGGCTTATTGGTGCACGGATTGCACAAGTCGTGGCTTTAGTCTGTATTGATGTGTCAATGTCGCTAGAGTAGTTGTGCTGGATTAGATGAGATTGTTGGGATCTAGAATGAATAAAATGGATTTGATTTCAACATGTTGGGAGGATAATATCGAGGTTCAACTCAAATATTTGCAGTTTATGAAAGTGTTGGGATGAGACCTTAGTTGATAAAAGGTTTTCTATCGGTATTCGGCTATTGCGCGCAACTGTTGTGATTAGAAGTTATTGCTGCAAGCATTTGAGTCATGTTTTATGTTATGTAATTGCACCCGAGGTTGCAGGTATGGGTTGTTACAGCTTGTTCGGGCTTATTCACAGTATAAATGTGGGATTCTGATCGTATAGAAGATTTCAAAAGTGGAACTGTGATTCTATGGTTTATAGGCTAGATTGGATTGCAAAATTTCAGTTGCAATTTGTTGTCGGACCTATATGAGATAGGGTGACGTGGGATCACCCCCGGCTATATGTGAGGCAAGGGTACTCAGTGATTGTTTGGCTTTTGGGACAACTTTTGGCACGTTCGAGGACGAACGTTTGTTTAAGTTGGGGAGGATGTGACAACCCGGCCAGTTGTCTCATGAGTTACCGCACTGTTTTCCCCCATATCTGCTTCTTTTTGCTTCGTTATCTGTGTTTCATGTGATCAAGTTAATTAGTTTGCGTTTGGAGAGGATTTGGTAAGAAATGAGACACTTAGTCTCCCTTAAGAAGGCTTAAGTTGGAAAAGCCAATCGGATGTTGACTTATGTGTTAGAGGGTTCGTATGTGAGTTTCGATGGTTTGGTTAGTTTTGGGAGGTGATTTTTGACTTAGAAGCATGATCGTAATTGGTTTTGGAGGTCCGTAATAGAATTAGGCTTGAATTGGCAAACTTAGTATTTTGGCAATTTCCGATTGATAGGTGAGATTTTGATCCGAGGGTCGGAATGGAATTCTGAGAGTTTCTGTAGCTTCATTGTGTCATTAGGGATGTGTGTGCAAAATTTCAGGTCATTTGGACATCGTTTGGTCGGGTTTTTGATCGAGAGTGTATTTCGGAAGTTTTTGGAAACTTGGCTTGAATTCGATGAGTTTTGGGTAATTTGATGTTGTTTGATGTGTTTCGATGATTGGAACAAGTTTGAATGATGTTATGAATTATGTTGGCATGTTTGGTCAGGGTCCCATGAGGCTCGGATAAGTTTTGAAAGATTTTTGTCATTTTGAGCATAAGCATGTAATGATCCAAAGGTCCATTTCTAGTTATAGAGATCGAAATTTGATTTTGATACTTCCGAAATTTTGATAATGAATTATATGACTGATCTGAAAAGTTTGGTCTAATTTCATCAAGTCGCGATTGGGTTTTTGATGCGAAACATGAGTTAATTGTTTAACGAGCTAAATGGATATAGCACCAAGAAAATGAGCTCCGAATTGAGTTTCGATTGAAGGAACATGTTCATATCATTATTTGTGATTCATAAGAACAAGAATCATCGAATTCCGTGTCTGTATGATGGAGTTAGAGCCTTTTATAGTGAAATTAAAGATTGCTGGTGTATCAGATCTGGTGTGCACCTTTTAGCAACCTGATTTGGCACTTGTAGCGACCTGATTTGGCTTTTAGCGACCAGAATAGGCTTAATAACGCTGCTGCATTTTCTGCTCATTTTTTACCTTTTTTTTGGTGAAAGAACACGCCTTGGGGCGATGTTTTAGCAAGAAATCATGGGAAATCTTGAGGTAACTCACTTGTGATTATTTATACTCCATAATATTGAATTATCATCGAATAATCCGACTAGATTACATGTTTTTGAGGTGTAAATTGGGAATTTGGACCTAGGGATTTAAACATAAGATTTGAAGATTTGGAGGCCGAATTGTTATCGGAATTTAGTAATTTTGGTATGGTTATACTCGTGGTTGAATGGGTTGTCCGATTTTGTAAGTTTCGTCGAATTCCGAAGCGTGGACCCGGGGCCAGGTTTGAGCAATTTCGGGATTTTGATGTTAAATTGGATATTTTCGTGTGGGCTTCGCTCCCTTAGTATATTTTAATGATTATGTACTGATTGTGGCTAGATTTAGAGCATCCGGAGGTCGATTCGTGCGGGCGAGGCATACCGGGTTAGAGTTTGGACCGGATCAAGGTGAGTAATATTTGTAAATGACATCCCGAGGGTTTGAAACCCCGGATTTGCACACAATAGTATTGTATTGAGGTGACTTACATGCCGGATAGTGAAAGTGGGGTAGAGCACCA
Source organism: Nicotiana glauca (assembly GCA_026770625.1). Lineage (NCBI taxonomy): Eukaryota > Viridiplantae > Streptophyta > Magnoliopsida > Solanales > Solanaceae > Nicotiana > Nicotiana glauca. Next base: position 19,132 of record MU743758.1, on the reverse strand, counting down.
TTGGGGATTGTGACTTGGTCCGTCTCGATTGATGAAATTACTGCGTATTTGACTGAAACTATTTGTTATCATCATAATTTGGGTTGATTGCCATATTTGGGCTTCGTGCCAATTAGTTGAACCCTTCGGGGATTGTTGTCGATAATTTCCTCACTGATTTAATTATATATTTGAACTCAGTCATGTATTTTTTTATTATTTTAAAAACTCAGCCAAGTTATTATGCCTTAAACATTCGAAATGATATTTCCATAAATTATTTTGGGGCTGAGCATCATGCTTTATTGTTACCCGAGTGGCTTATGTGATTATGTTGACGGAGTAAGGCCGAGGGCCAATATTTTGTGGATACTTATGGATCGGGTTGCGCGCTGCAATAGTGTTATATTGATATTTAGGCCGAGAGCCTGGTTGAGTACATTGATCTTCAGGCCGAGGGCCTGGTTGATTATATTGATATTGAGGCCGAGAGCCTGATTGATGCCACGAGATGGCTTGATATTGCACTTGGGCTGTAGGAGCCCCTCCGGAGTCTGTACACACACCCAGTGAGCACTGTCGACGATAAATAAATGGATGGCTCGGACTGCACGTCGTAGTGGGTACTAGAGTGTACCGTTATATGCATTGCATTACACTCATGCATTTGTTCTCATATGTATTATCTGTCATAATATTTTTGCACTCTTATTTCATTGGCTTTTATGCTTCTTCTTGCAATAATTACCTGATATCCTGGCATTATCTGTTAACGGAGGGTTGTGCCCGAGGGGCTGACTTCAATGCTTGTTCGCACTACTTGTTTTTCTTTCGCTTGCTTAACTGTTGGAAAAAGACATTTTCAAAAGAGGTTTTAAACTGATCCAAGATATTTCTAAAGATTTCACAGTTTTACTATTTTTTCTCAAAGGGTTTACACTGATTCTATATAGTAGGATGGCTTGCTTTACGTGATTTCTTACTGATCAACTATTATTTATCCTTATTACTCACTGAGTTGGAGTACTCACTTTACTCCCTGCATATTGTGTGCAAATGGAGGTATTTATACACCCGGCAGCGGGTTTTGGTTGATTGGAGGCAGGGTTATCAGAGTTTTAGCAAGGTGGCTGTCAGCGTTCGTAGCACCGTTTTTCTCCCATTTTGTTCATCAGCCCTGTTTTGTATATTTCAGACCTTGTAATTGTATTTATACTCTAATAGATGCTCATGACTAGTGACACCCCGATGTCGGGCTGATTTGGGTTAGACTTCTGTATTTTTTTTCTATACTTTTGCTATTTGGCATTAATAAACCATGTTGTACTATAATTATATTAAATAATTACTTTAAGGGGATAAATTGGGTTGACTGGCCGGCCTTGTCTTTACGAGAGGCGCCATCACGACCAGGTTCAGAAAATTGGGTCGTGACACATATTGAAAGAGACTTGAGCTTTTGAATTTTAATAAAATCTTCAACTTCTTATTTTTTTCCTTTTTCTATTAATAATTAAAGCAACTTCTACTTAAATCTAAAAAAGTAGGTTGGCCCTGCTCTTCAATTAGTGACATGTAATACATTTTACCATGTGTGAGAATGAGTGGTCCTAGAATTTAGAAGTCACTACAAGAAATTGCAGCTATGGCAACCCTTCTAAAACCGTTGCAATAGCTAGGTTAACCGTCCCGATAGGTATATTGGGACGGATTTGGACGCGTTCCGGGATTCGACATTACAATAGGTCTATTAGAACGGTTACTTGCAACGGTTTGAAAACCTTCCTCATAGATAGGGATATTGTAACGGTTTGGACTGCACCATTGTCCTATCTATAGGAACGGTTGTCTTTTCTATCGGAACGGTTATAATCTGTTCCGATATAATAATACAGTTGATTTTTTAAGCCTATTGCAACGGTTTTTGGGATATATTGGAATAATTATCAATGCCCTATTGCAACAGAACTGTGACATATTGGAACGGTTATTAGGGGTTGCTCTTATTATTTCCTAGGTCTATTGGAACAGTTATAGTCTCTATTGCAACAAATTATAATACTTATGGAAGCAAAATAAGAAATATTTTCCTATTCTATAAAATTGGTTTATACCATATCCAACTAGCATTATCCATGTACAAAAATAAAATATGGATACATTGTTTGGTCAACAATTCAAAAGTCAAAATAGGTAGTTTGCATACAAAAAGTTCTAAACTAAAATATATCCTTAAACATAATAATAGAAAGTCTAACAACGATCAACAACACTCAAGTAAGGTCTTCGTCACTGCTTTCATCCGCAATTGTTGCACCTACAAAAGACAATAAGAAATAATCAAATAAAATTTTTAGGATAATTAAGTCATAAAGTACTTAAAGCAGCTTCAAGCACAAATTCAATTAAAAAGCAATGCAAGAATTTTGTTTTAAATTTGATAACTCAAAAATTTTCAAACTCTCTAAATTCTTAAATTTTTTGGCAGAATTTCCTTTGTATATATGACTATCGCAAAATTTTCAACATGTTCAAAACATCATTTATAAATATGACTATGCCATACAAATCAAAATTTTTATTTCTACATGCAATATATTGGGAAAAAATAGCGAGCTCCCTATACAGAAGAGGCACTAAAGCCATGAACAATCTCATTATGGTTCATGTAGTTGAAAATATAATTGTCGATGAACACAAACTATTCAGTAGACTCTCTAGGGTAAAAATTACCTTAAAAACCGACCTTCTATTCATATTTATGTCAAAGTCAATTTATTTTTACAGTAAAAGAAATTGCTGAAGAGTACAACTCGCTCTTGAAACTCTTTCATAGCTACAAAGAAAATAAAGCAATATTTACTTTTGACATGAGCCAATACTTGATTTCCAATAAGAAAGCGAATGAAAGTGCTTAGAACACATTGTGTCACAAAATACAAAGAAATTTCTTTAAAGTACATGACACTTCAACTCGATGGTGTTATCCAGTGCACATGGTAGAAGAAATTTCAAATTTGATGCTAACAGAAATTCTTTTAGAAAAAGAGTGAAAGAAAGCAGTAGAGGAAAATAGTCTGACCCAGTACATTAATGACCATTTTGATCATTTCCTCCTAAGAAATAATAGAGTATCTTCGGCAGTAGGTAGTCACCAAAAGAACAGATTTAAATTAGCACTTTCTCATTTTAAATAAGCAATATTAATACCTAGAATGAGTTGTCCCTTTAGGTTGCTATCAGTAGATGGACGACGGATTGGTTGCAAAGTTGGTTGTTGTTCAAAAGATGCTCCTCCTAGAGAATTATCACCCAATGCCGCAGGAATAATATTAGCATCAATATCAATTCCTGAACGCTGAAGTCATGCAAGGACATCTGCAACAATTTCTTGACGGATAGTTGCCTTTTGTTCCTCAACTTTTTCCTACATTCTTTGTATTTTCTCCCCCATTTTTTGTAGAGAATTTGTAGTATTTGAAGAATATTCAAAAAAATTCTACTTTTCCTCTCAAAAAAGTTCTTGTAACTCCTCGTCCATACAATCACAAATGTCCCGGATGTTCAGGCCCCATGACAGATGCAAATGCATCTACGGACTCATTGCCATTTTCCTTTGTTGTGCTTTAATTTCCTCCATTTCAGCCTTCAAAGAAAATTAAAAAATATAGAATAATGAAATAAAAAGTAAACTAATAAAAATAAATAATTGATCTCGATATAACATTAGTTAAATATAATTCGCACAATTTTACAAGTTGTAACTTCATCCGAACACTTGTATGATCGTCCATCTTTCCTTTTTCTTGTAGCTACAAAGACTTCCTTTGCTGATAAAGGATCCGAAGTTTCCTTATTGTTTTCCTAGTTACATGAAAGTAAGTTAGCATTCCTGATGATCTACCATGTACTAAACAAAAGCCAAAATTGAGAAATTTTTTGCCATGATTTGTTAGCTACACACCAACTTAGAGCGAACTAAAGCATAACTTCTTTTTCCAGCAGTGTAAGGATTCTTCAACTTTTTTCGATTTACAATATTAATTTGGAACATTCTCTGTAAGAAGAAAGAAACATCAAACAACAACATCATTATAGATCATTAATGTTCTTCAGTACAAGCCATTCAGATACATATGACCGATTATTCTTATAACTTAATTGATCACTCAAGTCATATAGTTCATCCTTAAATAGCACAATCAATCTAGAAGCTAAGGACCTTTTCTTTTTTCTTTTTAAGAACTAGGGGTGGAGTTTTGTCAGTGATGCAAGTTAAAGGAAGGCAATGGATCAAAAATAAGGTTCCCGCTATTTACTATTAGAAAGGAAAGCTAACTGTCTCTTTCTAGTTAGTCTAAAAAATCAAATAAGTCAGTCTAGAAAATCCCAAACTGCTGTGAACATTAAATAGTAGTTCCACAAGTAAACGGTTTGAAAACTGCAGTTCCACAAGTAAACAGTAAACAACAGTTCCACAAGTAGATAGTCAACAGTAAATAGCAGTTTCACAAGTAAACAGTCAACCATTTCACAAAACAGAACTGAATTCTGCATCTTCTTGATGCTTTCTATAAAATACATTAATTGATCAACAAAAAAAAGTGGCTCATGAAGTAGGATAAATGATTCAGCCAGATTCAGGTGGTGGTATTAATACTATGCATTCAATCCACTGAAAGGATACTATAGGTAGGCATTAGTATAAACGATAGGATGCGTAGTATGATAATAAACACAATGGGGAAAGCCAAGAGGCTGCTGCCCAGTTTAGTGAATAGTGAGCAGCAGAGTCTAGCAGATACAATTCAATGGAGGATGGATAAACTTATAGAAGGGGATCTTCCAGATGAACAACACTCAAATCAAAAAGAAAAAGAAGGGTTGTCCAAAACGACTAGTAGAATTGGACAGCAGAAAATAGGACATGATCCTAAGGTTATCACATATCCTATGTTGAAACCTCAGCTGGTGGTATTAGTGCTATGCACTCAGTCCAATGAGGGGAAGTCACTGGTATGTGTAAACAAGGCAACATTGAAGTGTTTTGGCCTAGTCAATTCTCATACTACCAGCGTATGCATGTGGCACGATTTAGCAGAAACATTTACAAATGTGGGACAATATGGTACACATAAGATACAATAACCAAATGAAGGATTGGAAGCATAACAACAAACACAAGAAGCTGAATATAGAGGGAACCAGTACATTTTTTATCATAAAAAGAGAGGATACAATGAAGTCCTTTCGCCTTTCTTCTGGCCTATCCTTCAAGTTGTGGTATTAGTATTTTATACACATTCCACTGGAGGGTAAGATAGGCATGTCATGGGCATGGTTATGGATTAAAAAAAGGAGGAAACATCCCCATGAATTTTAAGAAGAAGTAGAAGAACTTTAAGAAGAGTTCAAGAAGTAGAAGTAGAAGTAGAAAGAAGTACACATACATGGAGTTTCTATGAATTACAATACCTAAGGAGTTCCTTAAAATGAGAAGTTGGAACATATTCAGGGATATTTTGCAGTCGAGCTTCATCATTGTGATATCCGTCAAAGTGATCTTTTTTCAATCTACTCTTGTGCTTTCTCCAGGTAGCTTGCACTATTTCCAAGGCATATTTTTTTCTAGCTTCAGGAATATCATATTTATCCTACAATTGATGTCAAATCTGTTAGTGCAGAAGATCTAAGATTTTCAATAAAAAATTAAAAATTATGAAGTTCAAATCTTAGTATATTCCTAATATCCTCTTTTGTGTCCATCTTCCTACAATCCAAAATATCAAGAGGACATAGAGTCGCATTCCTTGCCAATGTGCCGAGGAAGCTTCCAAACTCTGTCACAACTTTATCACTGGGAACAATGGATTGATTTAAGTTGTTCAGCAAAATCACTTTACGCTCCTTGCGTCCATGTACATGTTTCATCTTTGTTCTACCTCTCTTTCTTGGTTGAATAGAAGGGCCTACAATTATATGAACCAAAAAAAACCACCAAATCAATATTGTTGATACGTTATTTATGACTGCAATATGATGTAATTTTTGTAGATAAAATTTATATGTTCTTACCTTGTTCTTCACATTGTTCATCTACAGCAGGAGTTGTAGAATCCAACTGAACTTCTTCCTCCACTTGTTCATCTATCACTTGTGTGGCGGGAATGGTTGATCTAGTTTGTACATGGGCTGCTACTCCTGAATATTGTGACAGTAGCATATTCTCTTCAATGATATTCGGACGCTCTTTGTTTGATTGTTTAGCAGGAACAACATATTTTGCAGAAGTGGTTGATCTAGTTTGTACATGGGCTACTACTTCAGGATATTGTGGCAGATTCTCTTCAAATACTCAAATGGTTAAATATAGAAGCCTTAACCATGTTGACTATTACAAAAGGGATTGCAGGTATAATTAAGTTATTGGATGACTTTGTCATCATATCATTTACATTAAGGGTGAAAATATTTTCCATAAAAAATATTTTCTGGGAAAATAAGTAGTAATCTTATTCATTTTCCGGTGTTTGGTACGCAAATTAAGGAAAATAATTTCTCAAGAGTATTTATAAGTAATTTAGATATAATAAACATGAAGCCATAAACTTTTAAATCAACAACCTTCCGAACCCGTAAATTTCATAAACTTTCGAACCGCTAACTTTCAAAATCGCGGAATTTTGAACCCGTAAACTTTATAATTTCTAAACTTGTAACCTTCCAAACACATAAACCTCCAAACTCATAATTTTGAAAATTGTAAAATTTTGATCCTTTAAACCGATCAATAGTAAAATTAAATCTCAAAAATATATTTAAAATTTTTTTTTC